>JAECUM010031845.1:0-33750 GCA_016617855.1 Megalonaias nervosa
GTTTCAAGTAGATCACTTCGAGTTTACCCATAAAGAAAATGCGAAATGGTGCATATTGGTCAATAAATCCAAATTGTTTTTTTGTATTGTTTACAACGGAAACTTCGCCCCACGCCTTCTAGCATTGTATATAGGTAACAGCCTTATAAAAAAAATCGGCAGCGTACGTATCTAATAAATAATGCTCAGAAACCTGTATAAAAAGAGCAGCAGTCTTCAGAATCCACGGTATCGAGTTATAGGTGGTCTCTTGTAATATGGTTTACTGTGTCCCTTATTCTACAACTTCCATATAGTTTGGGTAAAATAAGTGCGGCTTACTTGAAATCGGTGACTCGTGTTAACGTATTACCAATATTTACGTGTTTTTATTAAATGTCCATTTTCTTTAACTTTTGTAATGATTTCAGGGAAAGGAATTGACCAGGGAATTGAAGACAAACAAGGTACTATGTCTGTGTTCTCATTATATCTGAATGAAAAATATACTTAAGTTGTACAAACCCGACTATAATTTGTGCGCAATAGGTACAGTGCTATCATTTAGAGTCAGGTTAAAATAATTTAGAGTAAATGAAAAATAATTAAGAGTAAAGGTAAAATAATTTCATGCCACGGAATAGTATGTATGTATGTATGTATGTATGTATGTATGTATGTATGTATGTATGTATATATATATATATATATATATATTCAGGACTCGAACGATCATTTTGAAGACTTGAGAGTCTACAGACAAATGTTTATTCGTCTCAGCCAATTCTTCTTATTGCATTCCATTTGTGTAATTTAGAAAATCTGAAGCCATTAGTGATATAAATTAGAAGATTAAGTTGAAAACGTATTCCTTTTCCTTCATACATCTCAACCCACACCCGACCCCACCCACCCACCACACACCAAGATTACTAATACCACTTTTACTACAACAGATGTGTACACAAGACAGAATGACAGTTTATTCGTAGTAAGATCACCAACATGCGTAATACACTCGATATCGCTTTTTCCTTTTTTAGACACCATTCAAGAAGGAAATTCACCCTCCTCCTGGACTATACCCCTGTTCATACTTAGTGTCGACTTCAATATTGGTTTTGATATACCGACAGCGACAGACAAGCGAATAAGACCGAAACGGGACTTTATACCGTGAGATCCTCGAATCACGAGGAAACACCATTAACTGATGTGAGGAGAGATTACGATGATACAGAGGTCAAAGAATCTCTCAAAGACGAGGAAACACCATTCATTGAACTGATGGGTGCATTATTTCAAGAGAAGTTCTCTAAGTGTGGTTTCTCATTAGATCTTGACCCTAGTTCTTGAACGCCTTTGTGAGGTTCTTTGACTTCTGTATCATCGTTATCTCCAAAATTTTGTGCATACAATATTACAATTTACTCGTTGGTATGGACGACTGAAATAAAACGGCTTGATTTATAAGATGAAAACATTCCAACATATAAAGTACAAAAGATGTTCATAAAGGAAAATCACTTTATAACTGACCTTTATATATACATGAAAGTTTATGGGGGGGGGGGGAAGAACACTATTTTTTTCATCATTCATCCTAACTGCTTTACTCGTAGGCAAATTATGTGTTCACCTGTCTCATGTTTTTTTTTTTTTTTTCTTTTTCCACGCATGTATATTTTGTAGAGTAATAGTTTTGTGAATTGAAGTGAGTAAATTTATCAAAGATATCTCAGTTCCTTTTATGAAGGTACAGTGTTGATTGTCAGACTAAACAAAATAAGCAACCCGTACACACAATTACAAAGGGTCAGATATGTCTTCTCTACATAACGAACCTGTCTACCAACACGCAAGCGTGTTCTGTTCCCTAGACTGTATTGTTTAAACATATATGACTGTACCAGGTCATTAGGCATGAAATGTGTTAGACGTTTATTAGACGACGTATTATTCCATTGAGTTCAATACAAAATGTAGACTTTGGTTTCAAAATGATTTGAAAGAAGTGAATTTCTGTTACATGTAAATCTTTATAATGCATCAAATGGCTTAGTCTAGCTGTCTTGCAGGAAAAATCTCTATCGTCAGATTCCAATCAATTTTAATTCGTACCCCACTTTTAATATATTCTCAACAGTATTTTCAACAGTATTTACCTGGCACAACTGTGGCCCAGCTGAAAATTATTAACCCTTCATAAGTTAAAAATTTCAAACCGTACCTTGCTCCGTTGCGTAATTTGGAAAAACATGGTAGCCAACGGCGAGTGCCACGTTAAATCTCCCTAATATGCATGGTGAGCAGCAGGAGGAATATGACGCGGTCTCCTGGAGGTAAAAATTGAAGTCGGCACATATATACTTTATAGACCACGCGAAATGAAGTAGTGGCAATAAAATTTAGTAAAATGCAAGTTCAAGTAGTATTTAAAATGTTGGTGCTTTGACTACATGTGAATAAATAATGAAAGAAATGACTATTAATATTATTCTTATTATTATTATAGGAGACAGAATGAACTATTAACATATGCATGTTTAATTTTTATTTAATAATTTTAACAGTCAGCTAATTCAGTATTGTTTTTAAATCAATGACCAACAACAAGCATATAAATGATATTTAAAGTAACGGCTAATCTTTTTTAATTCATAATTTTAAAATTAAGAAATTTAATCAGATTTTGAAATCAACAAATAATAATGTACTATTAACAATACTACAACTTTTATATGTTACTCAGATTGCTGACATGCTACAAATATACTATCCAAACATGAATTAAACACTTATTTAAGGGAGGGTTGACTTATATTCAGACTGGATTATTGTGGAATATTTGATATATAATAAAAATATAACATGTTTCTTTTGAGGATTCACGAGCGAAATACTTTACTGAGTTTGTGGTAGTGGCTTTATATCGCAGGCAGTCCCAACGGCTGGCCAAAGTATTTGAAGAAATCATACACACTCAGACAAGAAAACCAGCCGATATAAAGAGCTATTTCGCAAGTGTCTTTGGAGCGATTCGTTGCTTTTGGGCAGCAGTGCTTAAAATAAAATTACTCCCTTTGTGTAGGATGTTGCTATCTTGACAATTGCGTCCGAATCGAGGTAAGCTTTTGCATTTCATTTTGCTATAAGCAATCTTTGTGAAAATGATGAAGCTCGTTAAAGACTTAAGAGTAGCAGCTACTCATCTCGTTTGATTTACTTGTCTGTACAGATCTAATTTGCTTCAAATACGTCAAGGAATTTTGTTTTTCAGTCACCTGAGTGTCAAGGAGTGCAGTGAAAATCCTACAGTAATCCCAATGCTCGTAACGAAGGATGGTGAGATAGTTTATGCGGAAGAAGTATTTAGCGATATTGAAACAGGATATATACATACCGTTAAAAGTTTGATGGACTGTGGTTTTAGGCCGCACAAGCACCGTAAGGCTATTGAGCATCACAGAAAAGGTTATCTGCTGATTATTTAATGCTGTTAAAAGGTTAATTATCGACCAACGATAAAGAGACCAAACAAATAAAAGTGAAACTAAGAAATGGTGAGTGTAATATATCAAGGTTCTCGATCAACGGTGAATGTAAATGGTGTGTGTCAATGAATAAATAGATAAATAAAGGTGTTACGATGAACGACAGTACATATGTTGGGTAAAAATACTCAAAGAGATAGCATAAAAGCTATATTTAAGAATAAAAGTAAACTTTCTTCAAGAAATTTAAGAGTAAGAAACGTTTACGGTATCAATAGGGCTCCTTCATCGGCTAACACTGTAGAAACGATCATGTGTAGGTTGGAGATCGAAACAATCTATCAGAAATTGCTTTGCGGTAAATGGTTTGTTGCAAGAAAGGCACTCGGGTGGATCTTCACCCTTTAGAATAGAGAAGTGAGTTATATAAGTATGACCAATTCTATTGTGCAATGACCAAATGACAACAAATTATGGCAAGCAAAATTAGACCAATCTTGTTTACTATGTCACTATGCCTGTGTACATGTGTGTGGGGGTGATAATGAATGTAATTTGTATGGTCTATCACGAATAAATCTTTCTTGAACCAAACGGCTTTATTATGCATAATAATATATACAGTTCACTATAGAGGCACACAAAGAAAACTCCAAGACCGGTGCTTGAACGCTGCACTGGGTGTCGTCAGGTGGCTGTTCCTATCTCAAACGTGAGAACTAATTAAGAAGCATGCTATGCATGCAGTAATTTTAATTTCGGAAGAGCGTACTGTCCGTGCATAGTTGAGGTAGCTCGTCATGTGGAAATGGGACCACCATCCGCACACCTTTGAAACCCCCGAAATGAGTGCTTTAAGTTCCAGTTGTTCATTTGCATTTTCACAAGTCATGATAAGTTATCAATTTACACCTGACTTTTTCCTTTAAAAGTTCTGTAAAGTAACTTGCTGAACAACTGCACGTCGTTGCAGAGACATTTCATTTGTTTCGTCTCCAGATAAGTCAACTGAGATAAGGAATGGTCACGCATATATTTATACCACTTTTTCAAGAATTCTGGGATAAGAATTCAGATACTCTTCTAACTTATTCTTTTTTACTGATCATCAAACGTTTGTCTTGTTTCTGATTATGACGATCGATTTGACATCCATAAGAATGTTCTCTGGTCGGTTTGGTGCTTCTCTCAGTCAAGACACCCGGAAAACAGGAGACTAAATGTTCTTTCTCTGGCCATCCTGACATTATCACTATTTTTGTCTTCTTGTTCAATATCATCATCGCCTATCTCCATAGGTTCTTTGTATTCCATCTTTTCAAATATAACTTCTCCCAAACTGTTTATTACAGAGTACTGTCAAAGTCTGCATACAGTATAATGTTCATTGTGCTTGCTAGAGCTACTGCAAAGTGAAGTTCCACACGAAGTTGACCTGATTTGATAGGGTTGAAATGTCGATCGTCGCTGCCATTGTTTGAAGTGAAATCAAAACCCTAAAACATATCCTCCTGCATAATTGTCGCACGAGATGCTATGGCTGCTGTTGATACTTAACTAGCATGTGGTTTCAAACAGTATCAAGTTAGATCTCAAGTAATTTTTCTGGCAAAGCTAGATTCAAAGGGTCTGGTGTACAACGTCTGCCCATCTCGAGTGACTTCAATCACGTTGATGTGTTGGAACTTGAAAGGAGTTTGATCGATTGCTTCATTGAGGTCCGCACTGCTGACGATGCCAGTTAGCAAACGTTTGGGTATCAGTCCCTGGAAAACCTGATCTTCCATCGTAGTTTGGACTTAAGAGATTTTCACTTCCACTCATCGTAGTGGATACTTGGCTGTCGTTCTGCTCAAAATGTGACTGAGGTCGTTTCCTACTTTAGGTAAGACATGTACAAGGCGCACGTATAGCCTGGCTTTTCAATCATTGTTTTGCACTTGTTTGCATTTGCTGTCAAATGGAACACGGTACTACTTCGATTCACCACTCCATCTAAACATATACTGGTCTTGCAATCACTTGTCCAAATGCAAACGATCCATCGTTACTAAACTGCGTCATTGTATGATTATTTCGATTGCCGTTAAATTCAACATTTTGAGGACCATCATCTTCTGTCAGTGATGTTTTGTATCGTTAAAGACATCCAATGTGTTAGGCTTTCATACCACCGAAACATCCAGATGCGTGATCTTGGGTTTCTTTTCCGAAAGGCAGGAGATGTTCCAGATAATCTTGGTAAAAGTATGGATGCTGCAGCTAAGTAGTTTGTTGTTCAAGTACAACTCCACTTCGTTGAACAATGAATGCATGAAATGGTTGACGGGAGCTTCTCTGGCATCTTCCTCTTGATAGCTGTTGTCTTCTTTCAGAACTTTGACTTTCAAGTTCTAGTTAACGTTATTCAGATCGATGTAATTTTCGGTTTGCAATTTGATTTCAAACGCAATAGTGGCTGAGGTAGTCAAAGACGACCGAGGATGAAATTCTAACTATTGAGATTCTTGCTTCGTCATTATCTAAGCTGTCACGAGAAACAGATCGAGTTATGACTTTAAGCATTTGCAAGAATCTCAGTGTGTACATTTTTCCTGTTTTAGTTAGTAATCAAAAACGTCCAATTCTCTGACTGTTCCTGTTTTTTTCTCATTTTCGGATCGTGATTATGAAATCTGAAGGGGTTTCGACGTCTCCTTCTGCCTAGTCCTTGCTGTGGCATACAGGATGAAGTGCAGTGGCCAGAACTGTGATGCGAATTTATAGGAGTGTCTTGGCAGCCCAAAAGGTCCTTCCCAGTTTGAAGCAACACATTGTTTCTATGAAGAGCTTCATTACAAATTTGCTTGTGGAATGGGACGTTTTATAGAAATTCTTTTCCTTGCGTCAATGCTACGTCTTTTAAAGCATACAATCTACAAGTCACCATCGGTATAAGATGAGTGCTACTGTACAAAACGTTGATTTTAACCTATCTCCTAAATCATGTCTTCGTTCACGAGCAACTCCTCGTTCACGAGCAACTCTGTTACAATTCTCAGGAAATCATTTTCGAAAAAATAGTTTTGACGTGACCTTTCCATTTGAGAATGTAATATGTTTGCGAAGATATCTGTTTATACTAATAGTGACACTGTCAACATACGATATACTGACAGGAAGGTAAAAAAATTATCGGTGAAGGTTTGAAGTGTTTCCACCTTTCTCGTAATCAGCGATGGCAGAATCCACTTTAAAAGGAATAACTGAGTAATGAAGCGGCTATGGTTCTAACCATGTTGTACTCGTCCACATAGGAGATCTCAAACATTAACATCAGTCTTTCGTTTAATTCGACAGGGTAGCGAAAACGTTTCTTGATTCAATCGTTGTTATATACGTCTTTCACAGGAGCGAAAGCAGTGTATGAACCAAGAACAGAAAACAAAGAAGGGCAAAAAGTCAGGATACATTTGCAAGCTTTCTCGAAGGGTGTTGCTAAACTTATTAAAGTTGAAAATAACTGAAATCGTTTTGACATCATGTTGAGCATTACACTAATATCCTACAGGAATTATCATGTTACAGGTAGTCAATTTAGAGTTGGTTGATGATGGCTTTTTGGGATTTATAATAGAGAAGATAATTTTCGTCCAACTGTTTTTAACTTGTCCGTTCACGATATCGGCCATGAAAGTGTTTTGACGTTGGTTAATATTGAGAGCTTGCATAGGATGAATGATTACAAAACCAGTTTTAAAGCTCGCACTAACTCTGAAAAATTGTTTTAGAAGTCAAAGGAACTACCCAAACTAAATCTGAAGAGATGTCAATGACACAAAACAGATATTTGTAACCATAACTGTACGCTGCCAAATTATGCGCATCTCCTACATTTGCTTACCATTGATGATTATTGACAGCTACGCTGGTTCTGATTTTGGAAAATGTTCGTCAAATGTTTTTTTTTTTTTTTTTTTTTTTTTATAACTTGTACGTCGATTGTTCTGGTAACTATTGTCGCAACTTTCAAACGTACGCTTTTTAGTTTGATTTTAACAGCACGATTCAATGTTTGAATTCCTCCGTCACCAGTACGATTGCAGTAAATGCTGGCTTAAAGGGTATCCATAAAGGGGTTCGCTGTTTTTGTTGCTGCTGCTCCTCAATAAGTTACCAACTGTTCAATACTGCTGATGATATTCGTGTGGTATTTTGTGGATTGCGACTAGGCTTGAAGTGTCCGACGACCCATAGGAGTAGGGGTTGTCGTCAGTATTGGGTTGATGACTTTGTTCCTGATGTCTATTATCACTTCTCTATTCCCTTCTTGTTTCTTCTCCTGAAGAAGGTGTAAACATCGTCTTTTCGACCAAAGATTTAGTTTCTCCTCGTTGGGAGTAGGGGATGGTGTCAACAAGGACGCTGCTATCTTACTAGGTATTGGAACGAAGGAGTTTAAACTGTTCTCTGGTGTCTTCGTCTTCCAGCCTCGTACCTGTGTCTGTCTTGGAGGCTTTTGTTTCGCTTTTCACGATAGTCTTGAAATCTCTCAGAATAGGTTTAGCTGTTTCGTTTAATGCTCTTTGGTGAAATGGTTGAAGACATTGTAATATTTGTCCGTACCGTTGCCATTTTTCTGTTTCTGACAAATTAGTTCAATCCATCAACGATATTTGTTTAGTCGTTGCTTCTGTATCGTGGACAAAGCTACTGTTCCTTTCAGAACGTTCAAATAACATTCACACACACAATATACATGATTTCTTTGGGTGCTTTTCGAAAGATTTGTTTTCGCATCAGAGGACTGGATTGGATTTGGTCAGTATTGACAACACATCCAAATGTTTAGTTAAAAGAGGAAGTGGGTATTGTCCACGATTTGGTGGTATCTTTTGTTTCAGGAATAAAACACTGAAGCGAAACTTATTGCACACTTTTTTAATACTATAATACGTCTCCACTGATTGTCAAAACGTCGTATAAACTTTACTACGGGCACAAATCAACGGTGAGGCATTTCCAACGAACTAAATAGTGACAGGTCTTGTTTGGAAAAATCCAGCAAACTTTGTAGCACACCTGTTCTCTCTTGGACTTTGTCTTAGGAGAGGTCACATTTGGTTACAGCTGCAGTCGCAAAAGTAGTAAAAAAAAGTTGCCTCCGCCAGAGAAGTTGAAGGTCTTTAGAAATGGGTTTTCAATTTTTAATCAAATTATAAAACACTGGTCTTAAGTCAGGTTTGGGAGGCATTTTATCGAACGACAAAAAGTAGAAGTGGTTGGAGACATTTCACCGAACAAGGTGAGTTTCTGGAGTACGTGCGCGTCCTAGCGGCAGTACCTCCCCGCACTTTCTGGCAGATGTTTTTTCTTAATACTTGTCCTCTTGGGTTTCTTTTTACGTTTAAGAGGAGTGTGAACTTGCTGTACCACTAATTTTGGTCTACTGTTTTAATTGGGATTTGGCTTTTTAAAGTTTCGGCATTATAATTCCATTTAAAATGTGAACGAATAATGACATCTACTAAAGATCCACCTTCACCAGGTTTTAAAATCTGCTTTTATTTTGTTTGAGTAACGATTCTATGATCAGCTAATTATGTCAACACTAGGGTATGCGAATAATACCTTGAAGAATTGACCTACTGTCAAACAACGGCATCTTTACACTTCTTTTTAAACTTGCTTCTAACAAATATGACAGTATTTGTATATTTTTGTTTCCTGACTGATGGCATGCAGTGCCAGCGAACCAATCAATTTGGCAGGAGGATGGGATTCAGGAATGTTATGTTGAATACTGTCAGAAAAACAAGCAGTGAATGATGATTGTATATTTTTTAAGACAGACGCCTAAAGCGATGTGTAAATGACAGGACCTCCTTTGCCCCAATGGTGAAACAAATTGGTACAAAATCTCAACTTATCGGGATTGGTCGGTTTCAAATGAATGAGTGAAATATACATGGGGTGTTTGAGTAGCATCGGCATATGTATTATTCATCCAATTTGTTTCTATTTATATAGCTAACATTTGCGTCTGAGATTTGTCTCTTGGACTATTTAATAATACCACATAATGGGCATTGAGACTTATAGTGTGATGCGCTTTACTATGTTGAAATAACTTTTGACTAAAATTTAAATAATATTCGCACAACGATGATACCCTTTACATTAAAATCGAGGTGCAATTTCTTCTACTCACATGCCATTGCTGATGACAAGATGTGTTTGAATAAAGTCAGAAAAATTCCCAAAGTTTCGAGCGATCTGCACTCTACAAATTAACTGGATTCTCCAAGACTTTCTTGGAATAATGTGTAAGTTTATTATTACACTTTGTAATACAACTTGATAATTCGTGGTGGTGGACAAACAATTTTGATTTGTGGTCAATCAAACGTTTGACAAATTCCGGTTTGCCTGAACCACTGGTTCCAGCAATCATTTAACGGGAAGAGGAAGATACAGTGCCTTCCAACTTTAACGATCTAACATTTCATCAATAACTTTCAGAATGGAGCAGAATGCAGCCATAACCGCGGTATTGAAAATTCGGAGATTACAAACTAAGACGAAATACATTGTATGCATTTTATGCACGTTTAATATTTTCTCACCCATGTCATGGAAAAGTATAACAACAATATCCGCAAAAACGTATATTTACATTTCAGTGTACAATAATTAAAACTTAAACTCCAAAAGTCATAAAGCACAAATGATTCCATATACCAATGTGGCACAAAATAAAATGACTACAACTGCATATAAACAAGCGTACAACATTCTCAATTTATATGTATCACATAGAAGCAACATGCACGCTCTGATATTCTTCTAGTCTCCGGGAATGTCATTTCCACAGTCTTTTCTGTTTTTTACATTTCTACTACTACTATTGGGTTCTTCTGCTGCCACTGTTTCTGAAATTGTTTCTAATTTCATTTTCACTTTTAGTTTGTCTTTAACTGACTTAGCTTCTTTTCTTGGATAAGTGACACATTGTCGTTGGCAAAATAAATCACCGTTTGTATCCAGCCATCGACGACAAGACCTTTCCAGTCACGTACATCTTTCCAGTCATAAATTTGTCGGTATAAACAGCTAGCTATACATACTTCCTGGTAAGCGTTTCTTGTAAGTATAAAGCGTGGTTAACGTATGACGAAAATCTGTTTCACATGAAGGCACACAACTGGCCATCAACACAATTTGCTTTTTGTGTACTGATACAATTTTGTTACTCACGTCTTTCTGCATGTACTGTTCATAAATGATCTACAGCGAATCTGCTGGTAAACGAAATTAAACAAAAATAATCACTAACGTGCGCACACACCACGTCGACTACAATTCAGTGGAATCGTATTTGGAAACAGTTCTTGTAAAAGTAATCCTCTAACCCAGAAACGCTGTCATTGACTTCCTTCCATTTGCTGCAACACTGATGTCAATAGTCGTGGCATGGTATGATTTTATATTAGTCCTTCGCAGGAATGTCTTTCTTTTTGATGCAATAGTCATACTTGTTACAAATGGTATGTACTGATAAAGAGAGTAAATTCAATCTTTTCGTCGCTGACAAACATGCCACACGTCTTGAAGAAGTCTCGTCTTGAGGTGATACTACTTTGAAAAGATTTTGTTTTTGTAATCCTTTAAGTCTTCAGCCTCTGGAAGAAATATATGCATTATTCCAATTTTGTAGAAAGAAGTCGTGGCATCGACCTCTTCCGAGTCGTTGGAAGTTGATCAATGTCAGATCATTTAAATACTTACAACTAATCAACCTTCTTATAGCGTTCAGGTACCAATGATTTAAAAATCAAAGGAGTAAAGGATGTAATTGTTTATTGCGTTTCACTTGAATCTGCACATGCTATTGGCCAGTGCGTTATGGTAGCTCTGGAGGTAACTTACCAATGTTCTTTTCTAAAGTATTAATGTGGATAATAATTATGCGGCACCAAAGGAAGGTAGTGAAAGAACGAAGACCATCTGGCATGTTCCAGGAAAGCCGAGTCTTTATGCTCCCATTTGTCTTTCTTCACACCATGACTGAAACACTGTACTTGAGGAAAACAAGTAGGGAATCCGTGAAATAAACATATCTGGATGTCATACACCGTTTGGTGGTTTTCTAAATCCCAGCTATCTACACAAACACTTTGAAGTTTCTTTTCTCTACAGTTTCTAGCATGTTGTATCCATTTGTCTTCACTTTTGCACAAGAAATGGAGCCAGCGCCTAGCTTTGGCGGAGTGTAACTACTGAGAGATACTTAGGATAAAATGGTATGTTTTTTTTCTTCTCGGGAATGATCTCCTTTCGATAGACTTATCAACACTCATTAGTGGTGGTAGAAGCTCCCGTCAAAGGATTCATACCTTTGTGATCCAGAAACAATTGTCCAAAGATTCCATAACAACTGCGCAAAATATCAACATCAGATCGGTAATATTTCAATATCTCTTTTCGAAAGTCAAACGTGTTTGAGGAGTGAGTTTGGTACCAAGCAAAGAAAGCTTCTCGTTGTTCTGTGTGCGTATCATCGGGGTAGTAATAGTAAGGCGGGTGAGGGAGCACGACGTATTGATAGCTTGTTATTGCCAAAGTGTGGAAAATAAACTTTGGTTATTTCGGTCATTCCAAACGTTTTAGGCATTCTACTGAAAGGCATAGCCAAATG
This sequence comes from Megalonaias nervosa, assembly GCA_016617855.1. NCBI lineage: Eukaryota > Metazoa > Mollusca > Bivalvia > Unionida > Unionidae > Megalonaias > Megalonaias nervosa. The sequence continues at coordinate 12,151 of JAECUM010031845.1, forward strand.
ACTCCTATAATCGTTAAACTATACTTGTCTCAGTTTCATGTAGATGAGCTTGGCACCATTCATGGTGACCGGGAAATTCGGTACCTTTTTCTAAATAATATTTTTAAAAATACGGCTATTGTATCCTGAGAAATTGTGAGCCATGACTGTAGCATATTGGTGGCTGTCCCCATAACGCTGAATATCCTTTTTGCACTTCATTGTAGGGTCTAAAGTTTATTCGGCAAAATCAGCAAGTGTAATAGATCACAGAAAGAATTTTTCTTGATCTCCTGGAATCTTACTTCAAATGGGAAAGTGAAATATATTATAGATTCTTGTACACACTTCTCACAACCACGATGAGCTGCGCACAAATTAGGGATGTTAATTCCAGTCTCTTGTTAACATTCAATGTCAATAGAGATAAAATCCACTTCTTTCCTTTTGGCCTTTAATGATCTTCCTTTACGTCTCCCTCAAGTTCATTCTCATAGTTTTGAATGTGACATTGATGCTCTATTTGGTCACAAAACGACATTTTTTCTTTCCTGGACGAACATATGCCCTTGGGTTATGTATTAAAATAATATATTCTCAGTTAAAACACATAATAATTCGCAAGCACGTTTATTTTGTTGACTTTGTTTCATGTGATGTTGTTTGCAACAGGATAGATAGACAAAGGTTCGCCTGCAAGTAGAACAATGAATTCGTCCTTTTCTTTCAGGAATTCTAGGTCTGGATGCTTAACACTCACGAAATCTCTCTCTGCAATGAATGTGCTGTTCCTGACTGTTAAACCCTTGATCACATTTCTCGCAATAATACGTGCATCCAAGAAATCCTGTGATACTGGTAATAACATCGAAATGCTCTGACGATAATACACATGAATCTATTTTCCGTCTGGGAAATGTGGACCTCGAAATAGAATCATCGCGAACACTCGAAGGTACTTTTCAAAGTATAACAAGGAGCTAAGAAGTCTTGAAGCTGCTGCATTTCAGGAATGAGACATATGGTCTCTTTGGAAGCAGACTACTAGCTGCAAATGGAATTCTTCTTCTTTTGGTTGTTTGTTTTGGATGTTCTCCTATGATATTTTTCATTCCGCTATATCATTCTTCTCGGTATAACTTCGACCCATGACTACGGCAGGGGCTAAGCGCATCTGATCTTGTGAGTTGTTAATTTCGACGATACTGCGTTTGGTACTACGAATTTCGCCCACCAATAACACTTTTCTGTGTTGTCCACTAACTCTAGGAGGTGAAACGTGGGTCATGTGAAGAGTGGCCATTCCATAATTTCAAACTCTTTAAAACCCTTAGATGGATTGTTGGACATGTTGAATTTTGTCCATAATTTTAAAAGATGTTAATTCAGCCGGTGTACTAATATCGATCAGGCAGGAGACTCCAAAGAGACCTTTTGCTTTAAGCAGTTGTACTAAGTCTTCTGGAAATAACTTTTTGGGTCTCTCGAATGTAAAAATAATCTGCAGGAGCTAATAAACGACCTTCTTCTTAAAGGATCTTGACATTCCTGGTCTTGTGGTTTAGGTGGAGAGCGTTGATACAGGTTCACTCGTGTTATTAAAATCATTGGCATGCACTTGTGCTAACACTTCCGTTAGCGTATAAGATGACACCTAAATTAATCTCTTAAAGTGATTGTTTCATCTCGATTTAAAAATTTGATTTTACTTAGATTTTTACACACTCTCTCAGCACATATACAGAGAATTTCTCACCCTAAGAGAATATATTAATCCAGCTTTCAGACTGTGAAGAAGATGAAAGAGTCAAAAAAGATCACCGTTCTCATCAGAGATTTATAGAGTCATTCAAAAGTACACATCCAAAATGACTACGGACTATCCACTCGAGATATCAACTCCCGGACTACCTGACGTAAGTGAAGGCATCGTGAGGGGATCAGAAGCATTACAGATACAGAAATATGGAAAAGAAGTATGTATGAGCGAGGCAATGGTGTCTGAAGCGGTTATTGGTTTACGGACCTAAAGCGTTGCCACTTGTGTTAACCCCTCTTGGGTTAGCAACCCCCAACGGTCCTTTTCAGCGGCATCCAGATCTTTAGAAAATACATATCTAAATCATTTGCCAAAAGTTTACGTGTATGTAGGTGTTTGTGTTTATTTTGTGTGCATGTCTATGCTGTACAACTAAAACCTAAAACCCCTCACCTTTGTATTGTGTTTGTATGTTGAGAGGATACAATAGCGTGTTCATAAACACTTCCGACCCTTGTGTGATGCTATAGTTATATGCTTGTATGATATTATGTATCTATTTTATCCCCATTCTTTTGTATCCACCGCTCCCCTTGTGATTGTATATATGCAAGTATAAAGTGTCTATAAACACTTCTACCATTTGGTTGGATAGCAAGGCGTGTGTTTGGATAGGAATCAAAAAGATGCTGCTGAAATAGTATATGTGGTGCATGTTTAAATTGGAATCTAAAAAGTGGTTTCTTGATTGTGGAGGTTTATGTTGGAGTGTAATATAAAAGCGGCACTGGATAGTATATACGGTGTGTTGGACTATAAGCAAAAAAGGAAGCGCTGGAGAGTATATGTGATATGTGTTGGATTGTAGATAAAAAGATAGGCACGTCTAACAATATTAAATTTTACCCCAATGTTACAACTATGGACGATTTTAACATAGACTCTCCCCTTTGTCCCTATAAATTGATTTCAACCACTTCTAACAATGTGTTTTAATATATGATTCCCATTGTCCGCATTACTGCCTACAATGCAAACCTGTGGGCTAATGTTGCTTGCCCCTTGTCCCCCATCGCCCCATATAACTACAATGGATGAATGGAACAAATTTCTATCAAAACCGTCCCGACTGACGCCATTTTATTAGCCTTAGGTAACAATGAGTGTCGGTTGATCAGACTTGTTCTTGGTTTACGAAACGTGTTGAACTACTACTACTAAACATTTAACTCACGTGAGAACGGCATATTAATGTAATGAAGTCTGCGAAACCTAATACCTTAACATAACTCTTGTTTACACCACACCAAAGCAAAGCAAATATTATACATTGACACATACGTAATGCTCTATCGTCTGCATACCTGTGCGATAAAGACGACATGTTATTGCTTGATTTGTGTCTGTTGGTTATTCATTCTTGAAATATTTTAAGGGTCACAGTAGAAACGAAACAAGCAATTGGATATTGCAGATAAAATATGGCTTACCGTAAGTAGTTGTCGATTTTGCATGGTAATTATTTGCAAACACTATCTTAAGACCGGTGTACCTTTCTCTCTATACCTTTGAGGAATCATTCATGTTAAAATCATTACTATTTCAGCCATTCTCTTCTCTCCAAAACTAATCCAATGCTAACAGCGAAGTGCATCCTGTTTGTTACTGACCCAGCTTTGCTCCATCGAGCCTTCAGTTGCATATTCACCAAGAACCTAACCCACCCACCACACGCCAGTCATTCTCCTATGTAGATTAATGTAACTCAGAACATAACATTAATATAAAAGGTGTTGCTTTAGCATGCTATGAATTGGACTGGAACTGAACAGTTATAAGGACAAAGCAAATTGCTGGGAAACAATGAAAGGGAGAACTCAGTACCGTCAAAACAATTGGATACTATATTTAAAACAATGGGCTGAGCCTAACCTGGGTACAGTTGTCGATATGTTTGCGTTGCCAATGTATTATTTTGATTTTATTCCCTCGCTAATAATCCTTTGAAAAAAGATTGTCATTAATTAATGGCACTCAACTGAGATTGTGGAGATATCGATGCCTAGGGACATGAGAGGTGTTTTCCGGGAATATTAATCCTATTAATAGCCAGTGAACACAATCTTTCTTCATCCAAAATGAGGCAAGAATTCTGCTGCACGCGCCATCTGATGTAATCGGACTACACGGTTCAGTTATTAAGACATAATTTTACACTTTCGTCGTGTTCAAACTGAATAATGTGTACGCTAACCAAAAAATATTGGGCAGACGATGTATGTTTTTTGTACAATCGTTATATTAACAAATTTATTTTCTAATTTTGGCAATAGGGGAATTCAGGACGAGGCGATAAGGATACCGTGCATATATATTTTTTTAAAGTAAGGACGAATTTATTAGACCTATCGAAAGTGAAATTAGCCCATTTAATCCAAGGGTAAAGCGTGGGGGCTCTGCGCTTAATTTTCGAATGTACCCAGGTCGTCAGTCCAAAACTTCAAAATTAAATTGACCCGACCGTAACCCAGGCTAGGTCGCGTTCATTGTACATAAAAGCAACATACATCTACATTTCCACCAAAGACTAAATATTTCTTGCATCGTCTCTGAGAAAGCAAAGTATCATGTTTCTGACCCATTTCCCTGTACATCTAAGTTCTGCAAAACGTTTGAAGTAAAAGCTATCGAGGTTCAGTTTTAACACACAGCTGGCGAGTGACCCATTCCTAGCATTTCTGTTACCGAAAGCAAAGATAAGAAGCTAGTTATCCCTCACCAAAAAAATAGAAACCAGTATTTCATATTTTTAGAATAAAGACTAATGCTCGTAAGTTTATATGTGTTAAATAGATTGAATTTAGAAACGTAACTTTTAAATAAACAAGTTAACGAAATAGTCCATTTCAGGTCATGTTCTTATTCCAATTGGTAATAAATTCTATTTCTGTCCAACCTTTAGTATTCCAGCATTTGAACCAGACGATCCGTGTATCTTTGCGGCTAATCCGGTCGGCAACAACCAAAAGTTTGGATCAGTCTCGAGAGCCACCTGTCGGCAACTGTTTTGGGTTTAACTGTGTAATTAATGAAGAATTCTGCAATGAAACAAAACAGGGATGCGAGATGTGTACATATGAACATAATAAATGCACCGCTAACTGGGGCTGCTTTAATTTCTGCTCAGGTAACACGCAACGGAGAAACGAAACAAGTTCTCGAAGAAACACACACACACACACACACACACACACACACACACGACCACGTGCTTATGATATAGATACATAGGTTGGGTAGATCTTACTTAACAATTTTATTTTAATTGTTTTAATTGTATATACTCATCAAAGGCAAATCGTTTTTAACTGCAATTTTTCTGTCCAGCAATTGAGAACCTTTTATTACACGTAGGTTAATCTACACGTGTTTTGTTCCGAGACGGCGGAAAAAACAGGTTTGACGTCGTACATGAATACGTACAGCCTTTATTAATAAAGCGTATGAAACAAGTTCTTTTCCATGACTCTTAACAAAACAAGAATGCAGTCTTCTATTTATTATATGCTCTCTCTTGTACGCTTGCAATTTAAGCAAAATTGGTATATGTACGAAAGTTCGATCTGGTGGATCTAAGAGAGATAATTCGCGGTCGTGTGTGAGAAACAAAATTACACACGGAAGTTTGTGTTGAATTCAAGATCAACCATGTGAGGTTAAATCGGATGGAATAATGTAAGAAAGATTCAGGAAACTCGCTGTCAATGTTGACGCAAAATGATAGCGATCACAATATTGCTCTTGTCGGAACCTTCAACTCATGTTCGCTCAGTTCTCGGCTTATGTAATTGCTCTTTCTTGGTAACCACCCCTTGAGGCTCAATTATGAAAGAATATAAATCAGTTTAGAGCAATAAACTATTGTATGTACGTATGTATGTATGTATGTATGTATGTATGCATTACCGTTTTACGGCACCTCAGCACAATAGTGACTATATGGTGGTAACTAAGGGCAAAGTTCGAAAATGCAGAAAAGGACCACCAATAAATTTACAAGGATAAACCGTTCAAATAAATGTAAACTTGAAGTATAAGAAGATAAAAAATGAAACGTAAATATCTTGGAATAGTGTAAATATGTAAAATGAAAGAATACATACTGTAGCTGTTCGAAGCACCCCAGGACAACAGAGACAACACGATGCAAACTAAAAACAAATCCCGAAAAACAGAAAGTGTACAAAATGTTACGGTGACAAACCCTTTCAAATAGTATAAACACGAAAAACAAGATATACATAACACGTACAGATGTTTTATTATAATGTAAAATGTATATAAAATTAAAGATAACGGTAACATATGTAGAACACTTAAATTATATGGTCAAGATTTGTTATAGAAGCAACAGTTTTTCAGAAAGTTCAAGATTTTCTCGGAGTGTCCATTATCATACAATTTCTTCATGCAGTTCATGTCAAAATACTAACGGCGGAAACGACAAAAGTTGCCAAGAATGTGCTCCACTGTCAATAGACACTGACTTCGTATGCACTCTAGTCGAAGTTCATCCTTCAGAAGGTATGCACGAGCAAGGTATTTGTCTGATACCCGATCGGCACAATACCACCTCATCGGTGATCTATTTTATACAAGGTACGACACTGTTCTATAGCGGGTTTAATAGTTTGGAGATATGCATGAGTCAGGGATGTGTCCGATACGCGATTGGCACAATTCAGTCTCATCTCTTAGATTTGTTCTATACGAGGAATGCCACTTGAGGCACCCTAGGGCAACAAAGACAACACGTTGCCAACTTAAGACAAGTGATTTTACTATGCTGATAATTTTGATATTGAAACGGGTGACTAACGATATGCTTCCCTCAGGTACAAATCTCTCCTGAGTATTCAGAGAGGGTGCTGCCTACATTAATTCTGAAGTATCAATCAAGACTGCTGGAAGTCATCAGCTTCCAGAATTGCATTGAAAATATTTAGTGGTTCTTTGAGATCTGTTTCGTATTATCGTTTCAGAAGTTGACAGTGGATATCATGTGGTCTTACTCAAGTGGCATGAGCTTGATCAAAAGAAACGGTAACTCTCCGAGAGGGCAAGATTGATTGTAATCTTCAACACCAGCAGATTTTAAATTCATAAGAACCTTTCTTTTCAGTTTTTGACAGGACTGAAATTTTCAGAATAATTCTCTTGTATGAAATTCTTCGACACATTTCTGGCAATGTGTTGAGATTTCTGATACTAATGTGATTTAAGTGGCGAAAGTTCAACCGTGAGGCATAGTATCTCCATAGTTTCTTCGTGCTTTCTCTAATGATACGACGAATGTAGCTTGATAATATGGTAATTATCAAGACTTATTTTATTGGAATTGAAATGTTTAAGGACCTTCTTCCGGTCCATGGTGGCACCGTTGCATACATCATCAAGTTCTGGTTTGTTAATACATTTTGATATCGAAGGTAATGATCTTGCATTTCCAGCAGAATTCTGGAGTATGCTTGTAAATAGGGTATTGGATTGATTTAGTGGTCAAAACCGGATTGAAACGTTTCCGAATCTAACTTGTTCCGATTCAAATTTTCCCAAGCCATTGAGGTTTATGAATATTTCTCGTTAAATATATTGGAAAGTTGTCACTACCACACAGGTCGTTACCAGAATGCCAAACAAAGTACAGTAAAGAAATAGGCTCATGATAGTCAGCTTTATGGATGAGTAGAATCGTATGGCAGGATCCAGTCAGGTATATGACTTACCATTATGAATGCCAAGACTGTATTTGGAGACAAAGTATTCTGTCATATCTTTCTCGTTGACATATTTACAGCCCCAGAGTATATGGTGGTCCTTAAATTCGTCAAGCAAAACAAGAGGCGCTGGAAACTGTTTAATAAGATGGTCAATGTCAGCTTGTTTGATTGGAGTGCTTTGAAGGAGTTAAGAAAGTCAAAGTGTCTTATATAGGGACACACGAACGGCTACAGGCTGTAAAGTAATATTAAGATTAATTTGCTGTGAGGAGTTTTATTATTTATGACGATGGACACTCTCTCAGCAGCCTTATAAGTATTTTTTGAAGAGCTGTTGTATGTGGTGAAGTGTTTTCTTAAAACAGACTCCAGAGAGCAGACAGTTATTGGATAATGCTCTTTAAATAAAAGACTAATTTAATCAGTATTTGCCCCCAGTCCTCGACAATTCTACGTATTATGGTGTCAGACATATTTCTGAACAAAGTGGAATGTCTGAAGGTTATCTCTAGTGTTATATCAGGAGCTTTCCAGTATCCATGCTATGAAGAATCCCATACATATTAAACAGTTTGATATGATCGTCTGTACCTTTTGGACGTTCTATTGATTCTTTAATGCTTTCTTTATTTGGTTTAGAATATGCAACTGGATATTTTATTAGTCGTACTGTTTCTATAGCAACAGTGGTTTGCTCCTATGCTTGTAGGCTGGATTTGAATATGATCTTGTTTATATAATTGGGTTTCTTATGTCCAGTATTGTCACACTTACTGGATCTACGTCACTCTATATTTGGGTGGCTGCTAGCATAGGTTTTGGAGGTAGTTATGGAAGATATATTCTCAACTTTAGCCTTGTTTTGTTGGCTTAAGTGGAGTTGTGCCTTCAACAGATTTCTTGGCGTTAGGAATCGTCTCTATTGTTTCACAAGTTAGGACTCCTCTATCTGTTTTCACTTAGGGCACTCTCTGGAATACTAGAAATGGTTTGCCCGGAAATTTGCACAGTACTTTTTCTCAAGTCAAAACGATCTATTGCAACCCTACCTCCCTCATTTCGGACTCAATGGTTTTTCCTTCCAACTATCATTGTCGTAGCCTTATTTCTTCCGTTTAACGCATCGCAAAGGTTAATTTTAGCTGCGATGTTGAAGAATTGGGCTTTGATCGATGAAGACACAACGTAAAACATTAGAATGTCACTACTAGTGGGAGTGAACTTGCCATTAAGCGAATGTTCATTTGTTTCACCTTCGAGCATCCCAGTCTCACTGCAACCATCTAAACCAGGGGTCTCAAACTGAAACCACCCTGAGGGCCTCATGAGGGCATTTTCGATGGCCCAAGGGCCACACCACCTTTCTTATCTCTCACCTTTTGATGCCAATCCTTTTGTGGGCCACAGTATATGGCTTGGCGGGCCGCATGCGGCCCGCGGTCCTCGTGTTTGAGACCCCTGATCTAAACCGTGTGACTCATCCAGAGCTGAGAGGTCTGTATGCAAATACCGTCATGGATATATACTCAACAAACAATTGGCACGAGCTAGGATTTTCGCACTCCTTGACCCTCCAGCCAAGCTCCAAAGTGCTTTAGCTATCACGAAAGGTGATAACTTGGTTATCGTCTGATTCTCATCATTGCGTTCAGTGATGAGACAAATCGTGGTCAATTCCAATGACTTGGAAGAATTTCCTCCTCTTCTTCGCTTGTTGCATTATTCCTGGCCAGGTTTCACACTACTGGTTAAAGATTTATTTTTTATTCCCATAGTGGCACACTAAAATATTCGTCACCATTGCTCATCACCCGTCGCCGAGTCCTACCAATGGTGTAGCGATGTACAATAAATTATTACGTTTCTCGTTTCAGGGATACACAGAGTGATATACTCAAACAAAAAACTTTACTCAACTGAGCTTTGCCACCTCTCTCAGAGGCAAAGTCTTGTAACGTTTCAAGAACAACAATGTTTCTTTAATCACAATGGTGACATTTGAAAAATAAGGAGATCAGTGAAACTTAATTCTTTAACATAACACCTGGATCTCGCTTGGTGTGACTAGCTGACTGTTCAGACCGAGTCCTTCTGACCACCTGTCTACGTTAAGTTGAGGCCAAAGTAGTGTGCGGCATCAGAGCGGCAACCGTCTGCAGCTCCTTTTCTCAACCATTAGGAACCTCTTCTCGAAAGACTCTGGTAAACTGGTTGCATCCATTCAGTCGTCTTTTGCGACAAGCAGCCAAGAAGCATCATACCTATTCTACAATTCAGAGCCTACAATGGGTGATAATTGTTTGAAACCAATGCGTCTCTTCTATGACTCTTCAGTGAAGTCACATAAAAAAAACCCAACACCAATAAAGAATAAATTTGCTTGTATTCCGTGAGCGAGGAGGTTTTTGATGTAAACTCAACGAAAAATCATGCTGCACGTGAAAAAATCTTGGACTTTGAAGAGAATGCGGTATATATATATATATATATATATATATATATATATATATATATATATATATATATATATATAAACTTTATATCTTAAGCTTTTAATAATTATTCCCCTTACATTTTATCTTTGCATAATAATTAGCATCTTTACCGTTTAGAGTTTATCTTGATAAAGATTTTGTGTAATTCTTTTTGGTTACAGGTTTAGAAGTTTACCTTTAATTGGCACCATAGAGCCAAATTTGTGTTTATTAGACAAAAAAGGGAAGAATAAAGTTTCTAGTTTAAGAGAAAAGGTCAAGGTTGGTAATTTTAAAATAGGGATCTGATGAAACCATGTTATAAACTTAGTAGCATATCTACATTAGGATCTTTTGTGTTGGAATTTGCTTCCTGCCAACCTGCTGCATTATATATTTATTTCACCAAGTGTTAAAGTTTCAGTGAACGCCAGTACATGCATGCTTAAAGCTGAATTATTTGACAAGTTTTCCTTTGAAAAAGAAAAGCAAATACAGTAACATACATACATACATACATACATACATACATACAGTAGTTTATTTAATAAAGGTTTATATTTTGCAGAAAAAGCGGCACAGGAAATCTGCGGAGGTATTTCTTTCCTTTATGTTTTATCCTTTCTTTCCTTATAAATGTCGCAAAATGGAAACATCGCCGTCACAATAATATCAGGTCGTCCATGCGTCCTTGCAGCATCAACGCTGTGTAACATTTAATAATGTCTGTCAAGTGTTCTTGTCAGATATTAGAAACAAAGACGAAAGAATAAAAATTTGTCGCATGTTAGCATGGCTGTAATGCTTCCATGAATTAGACACACCTTATTAACATAGAAGAAAAATATCAGGGTTTGGCAGTTTTAAAAATTGGCTGGTGTACGTGTAGCAGTCTGTCAGAAGAATAATGGGATTTATGATCTCTCTTGTATGGCTTAAGATTTTCTATTGATCCATTGGTCATATTATACGAATTACCTTTCAGGATTGATAGCAATAAAATATTTCACTGGAGTTTCGGAAAATATTTGCTAAGACGAAAATAATGTTTTTGTGCTGTTTTTCTAAAATTGTCATACTATTTAATGCAGTCTATGTGGATGAATGTCTTGGAAATTCTAATTAATACAAGCATTTTGCATATAATACTGGCAGTACTGTATTTTTTACTGCTTTGCACCTAGCACCATATATACATTTGGAGTGGGGTTGAAAATAATGTCTGCTTTTCCCCTACGTCTGCTCTTTCTTCTCGTTCTCTCCTCTTCAACAGCTTTTGTTTTTCTTGTTTTTGACCTCCATTTCTCTTTTGTTTCTTTTTCTTGTTCTTATTATTTGCTCTTTTACTGTATCTCATTTCACTAAGGCAATATTACAAGATATATGAAAATTCACCACAGAGGAAGAATGTTAGTTGAGCATATAAAATTCACTTTGCACAATTTAGTTTGATACACTATTTGCAATTTTGGATTTAGTGAGCAGTTCTTGACGGAAGTATGCTGAGTCGTACATTAATGCAAACGCTTTTGTGTAAATAGTATCATATATATCAGTTCAAACTTATCTATGTTCTATAAACTTGATGTAGTTATTCAGTCAACCTAACTCTGATTCAGATTTAAGTTTTACTTTGTTTCTTTATTTCTTTGTTTTGTTACGAGTCTATTCTCTTAAAAAAAGTAACAGAAAAGAATGAAAGACAACCAGCTATGTAAAATTTAACAAATATATTTGTTTTCCTAGAATCCAAAGTGAATATGAGAAAAAACAACTTACGGTATGGCGAATTAAATCCCAAAATAATCAAAGAATTACAGACACAAATGCTAGTAATTAAAGTCCTGAATAAAGTTCAGTAAAAGTCCCGAAGAAATCCCAAAACTGAAGGCGATGACGTGTCTGTTATAGCTAGAGTATTGATGTGTCAAAAGTCTTTTGTTGAATCACAGGAATATAATTCCAGGTTTGAATTCAGTATAAATTCCAGTGAATGTCTTTATCCAAGAATTTTATCAGAGTACATTTGTATTTCCAGAGAAAATAATCATTTGAATTCAGTCATTTGAACAAAAAAGATTCCAGCCCAAAATTCCTGGTCACAACATATAATACAACTTGAAAGTGCTTGATGTTAAAGCACGAATGACCAAGTCCGCACAATTACAAAATTATATAGTTCTCTACTTGACCTCAGGTCACAATTAGCATTTTCTTTAAAAAAACAAAACCCAATACTTTCTAGAATGATCTCATGAGCCTTGTTTACTTACAACACAATAACCTGTAAACTTCACTCAGTAAATTCTAAAAACCCGACTCAAATAAACATATTTAATCCTTCTGGTTACCTGAATAAAAAAATCCTGATATTATGTTCATATACATAAAGAATAATTTAGCTATGTATTAGTTTTTGACATAAAATGAAATCAAAAAAATTTTAAAAACGTCAACAAGGTCAAACAGAAATGAATTCAATTTTGAACAAGGTCAAGTTCAACATATAATGTTACATTACAATAGCATGTAATGAAATACAATAGCATGTAATGAAATAAACACCAAATTCATATATATATATATATATATATATATATATATAAGGTTAAGTTAGTTATATATATATATATATATATATATATATATATATATATATATATATATATATATAACAGTTTCATTTCTTTCCTTCGTTGTTTCGTTCTTTCTTTCTTTCTTTTGTCTTCACTCTTTTGTGATTTTTGATTTCAATGACATTCATCTTGCTGTATCGTATTCTTCATAAATTGATGTTGTTGGTCTTGAAATAGTGCTTAATTATCCAGTCATTTCCAGATTTCATTCCTTGTATAGAAAAATGTTCTATACCACATAGAGAAACTGCAAATATTCTACCAAAATGTTCAGCGATAAAGCCCAGAATCTAATGGATGGATTTTAAAGTTTTACAACTCGTTTTGAAATTATTTAGGATAGTTTCTAGTGAGGGTTACCTTTGGGATCTATCTTCCGCACAGACAAAAGAAGTTATAATATGTATTCCTAAGGAGGGTAAACGTAAGTAGTATCTTTCAATCTTGATACCCATTTCACTTCATACCATATCATACAAAACTGTTTCTACATGTATTGCAAGTCTGATTAAAACTGTACTCCTCAGATATGCATACAGATCAAACAGGATTTTTAAAGGGACGATGGCTTGGAGAGAATATAAGTATCTTGTAGGATTTAATGTTTCACACCACACACCAAAATCTTCATGGGCTGCTTTTTCTGATTGATTTTTTCTTTAACGTTATGATTTATTATTCTGAAGAATCAATAATCAACTGGGCAAAGCTTATTTTGTCCAAACGTCAAATGTTGTGTAATTAGTGTAATTATTAATGGCCAGGTCTCTAATTGGTTTGATGTCAAAAGGCGGTGTAGAGTGGGAAATCCACTCTCCCCATATATGTTTATCCCCTGTGCAGAGATTTTAGCGCATATGACAATAAAAATAAAAATATTAGGGAATTAAAATAGTATAGACTATGTTATTTCCCAGCATGCAACATAATATATTACTTCCTCTGGATAGTTTATATAAATTTCTGATATCTCTTTTAGATCTTTTATATCAGTTGGAAAGTTTCTGGTCTTAGAGTAAGTCTTGAGAAAAACCCCAAAGATAGATTATATTACCGGTTGTTGTTGTTGTTGTTGTTATAGAGTTTAACGCCATTTTTCAGTACAATATAGGCTATACATGGCGGCCAGTATAGATGGTCGAGGAAGAGCCCGGGAACGCTCCCCCCCCCCGCCCGAAACAACCACCGCCCCACGAGAAGCTACTAGCAAGCTTTCTCACATACCCACACTGACCGAGCCCGAGACTCGAACCCACGCAGACAGAGGTGAGATGGCAGTGATCCCTAACGGTGAGCGCTTTAGACCACTCGGCCACTCGGGCCCCTGTATTACCGATAGAACAGATAACAAGAAATACTGTACAGAACATAAACTTAATTTGGGTTACACCGAGGTGGTTGACTTACAATTTCAAACTTACCTACAAAAAAGCAGCTCTTAAGTACGCGTCTAAAATTCGGAAAATTACAAGTCCGTCAATTCTGTGAAATAAGAGGTCCTTAAGAGTAATAAAAGCTAAGCAATCTCTAACAGTAATTATCATTATTGACATTACCATATTTGATGATATATTTTCGTATCGGACTAAATGCATAACTGTACAAATGTGTATGGGAAAATAAAAAGAATGAAAAGAAATAGTACTGTGAAGGATTATTATAGGTGTGATTGGGGGATATATATATATATATATATATATATATATATATATATATATATATATATATATATATATATATATATATATAATGTAACTGCTTTGATAATAGCATGCCATAGAATACTTTTGTTTGATGAGTCGAAGGAAAAGCCTGTTAAATGTTCAATTTCAAAATTTTGAGAATTTCTTTTATTTGGCAAAATTGTTCTTACCGCGGTAATAAGGATGTATCCTTATTGGAAACACATTTTTGAAGCATATTTAGATCTAAACAAATCATTCAAAATATTCAGAGCTGTTTCCATTTTGTGCCATTTCATTTGCTCGCACGACTGACTAATATTTGCATAAGGACTTGTAGTTTTGGGATTGAAGTAAAACTCTCTTAATTAATGATCTTTGTCAGTTGCAACAAATACAAAACCTCCCTGGAAGACTGTAACCTTGTACATATGCCTTTAGACAGCATTTATAGGCCAGCAATACATTCATCTACGACAGTTATATGTAGCTAATGGCAACGCACTTTAGCCCTTACAAGGGTAATGAATGATTTCAGATTGTCAGATTTAGATATTTACAACTATTAGATCTATTTTATTCACCATGTGCTATTTTAAATCGAGTTTTGTACTTTATCAAGTCTATCTCATGATTCTTTACTCGATGTAGGATGGTCTTGTTAGGTTGAGAGGACCTTCGTATTCTAATACAAATGTCTACTTACCATATCACGTATGTATTTTGTCATCAGAACTTATGCTGCGTACTTTAGTGTTATCTTTGCAACTGAGGAACAAACATTTTAATGTTAGAAATCAACAAGTTAACGGCTTTATTCTCTTCGAAACATCTAGCGTTTACCACACTTTGCTCCTGTCCAAAATTGTACACAAATTTGTATTATTTCCTGATACCTATACAGTTGATTTCATGTTATGATGTGTAAAATATTTTCAAGTGATTTATCTTTGTTTGCTCAGTCGTTATCACTCAAAGACAAGTCTTGTCTATTGGTGACAACGCCTCTTTCGCAATTTTGATGCGCTTTCACTTAACGCCACCAATTGTTGTGACCTATCCTTATTGCGTTAGTGGATACTGATTTGTTTAATTTCAGTGCGGTATTACCCATACACAAGTTTGTTCGTGAGTCAAACTAGATATTTTGGATTATTCTACTTTAATGTTACCGTATCCTTAATAGAAATAAATTGTTATGAAAATGGTATAATGTGCCCTAACTCTCATGTATTTTCTGTTTCGTAACATCATTTAAAACAATATTGTTTGCCACATACGTACACATTATGTCTATAATCTGTATGCCCCTTCTTTGTTAATATCTATACAGGATACACAGGAAAATATAGCCGAAGTAATGAAATAATTGTCTATAATCATTACGGCCACTGTATAGAGTGACCTCCATGAAGACGTCGTTGATGTACAAAGCTCAAAATGGGTTAAAATAAATAAGCATATTCAAAGATATATATCCAATGCCATTTCCACTACTCTAACTCTGGCAATTACCTGTTCTCATAATTTATTTTCCTAGGTTCTACGGAAGTTGTTGAAACCACATGGTGGTTATATCTCCTCGTTGCGATTTTGGTAGCTAGTGTTCTTACAAATATTGGCTTTATAATTTACAAAATTCTCAAATTCAAGAGACATGAATCAAGACGTAGAAAAGGTTCTGAAAAGGAAAAGGCGGACGAAGATGAAAATCGTGATTTGGTATCAAGTGATCGTGGCAACCATATTCCAATGAACGATTCTAAAATGGCTCCAGTCCCTAAACAACCAACAGCGCCCCCTAAGTGGGAGATGCCACGGGATTCACAAACGGACTTTCAAGGTGGTCCTATTGCTCAGCCGACAGATGATATCGTTTAATAGATGCATTTCGTATTACTGAAAGCTTCAGAAAATATCTGGTAATTATACCACATTTTGTTTCTCAACTAATAGCCTGTATTATCTACCTGATCTGAAGACAAATGTAAAACATGTTATACTATTGTGTTTGACATATTTTAGGCTTTTATCTTGTCTTTTATCCATTTTTCTGTTTTTGTTTTGCTTTTTGGTCCCAAATATTTGTTAGGGTGCATTGTATTTATCACTGATAAAATCACAATATTCAACATATATTTAAAAAGTCAAGATGTCTAACATCTATGTATAGCAAAGGAAAGATGTATGTAATTTTACCAGTAGAAAAGGTTTAGAAATAACAAACAAGTATCTATTGGATGCATCAATCTCAAAACCATATGTCCGAAACTAGAAATGTGGCTTCTTCTAGCAGGTGATACTTTGGTTCTGGGAATATATGAAAAGTGATAACCAATGTGACATTTTAAGGCAGGTTTGAGCATACATACATCCATCAATAAGCATATTCTTACTAACATTTGGATTCCTGTTTTATTAGCGTCATTTGGTGTCAAAACTATCACATATACTACTTACATACGCAGAATAACTTTCAGACAGAAAGTTTAACCTCACGTCATTCTTAACGTAAACAATATCTGGTGATTTACAAATAAATGTATATAGGATAATGCATACATGTAGTTTCAATTGCAACATCAATAAATTGTTAACATGATCGACTTATCTCCTATTTATTTCACACAAAAAAATTTGTTTTAGTCATTCAGTAAAACTGCCATAGATTAATTTTCCTTTTGTACAGAGCCAACATAACTGAAAAAGAGTTTATTTAGAAATATTACACAAATAACACAAATTAAGTGGAAGCTTACAACTTTTTCTCAAAACAATATTCGTTGGTAAAATTTTATGCAGAATGTTAATTTGAATCCACGTGAATTTTGGAGCAATTATTCGCCTTGTGTGGCAGGGAAAAGTAATTATTCATAATCCTCTAAATTACTAAATTCCAGATTTCATTTTCTATTTTAAGCTGATTCGTAATTATTATATATTAAGTTTTGTATTCATTCTTTTAAATTCCTTTTCATCTCATATAATAAGCAAAACAGGTGAGTGTAGAAATCTGTATTAAATTTAGTAGTTAATGTTCCAATAAACGTTATTATTGCAGGTTTTCATGGCATCTAGTAACCTCTAAAATTCTAAAATGCTTGCATGAGGTCTGAAATATATTCACAGAAAGCTTTCCAGTTTAATCTATCAAACAATCTCTTTTACAGCTATTTATCTATAAAATTCCCATTACATCTGAACTTTTCCTGATCATATCGGATAATATCTCTGCACGTGGGATGAAAATGTAAGGAGAGAGGGGATCTCTTTGTCTACAGCCACTCTTAATAGCAAACAATGATCAGTATTGCCCATTAAAAATGACACATGATTTTACTTCATTGCAAAACATTTTTCCTGTTTGTAAATTCTACTCAGCAATTAAATAAGAATGTAAAACGTTATCAATTAATTGTTATGCCAGTGAGTCATAAAGCTTTGTCAAAATCAATTAAGTGAAGACTGGTTCGGTTTTGCATGTTTAACGCCGGCTAGCAGTACATGATAGGCGATGCATAGCGGCTAGTATATCTGGTGGAGGAAGAACCCGCGAAAACCCTCTTGAAGAACCATCGACCCACGACAATTCAATGGCAAGCTTTCTCACATGTCTATGTTGACCGAACAGAGACTCAAAGTCACGCGGACAGACGTGAGATGTCAGTGATCTATAATTACGGGCGCCTTAGATTACTCGACCACCCGGGGTCCCAATTAAAAGAAATCCAGATATCGTAATTGTTTTTGTATAAATCATGAGATGATACAAAGGACTAACATTATCTCATATGTTCCTCCCTTAATAAAATCAATTTAATCCGTATTACCTTTTGTTGGAAGAACTTGTTTTAGCCTGTTTGCAATGCATGCTGATGAAACTGTAAGGATACAATAAATAAACCAATCAGTTTCCAAATCCTCAACAACTGTATAGGTTTATCACCTATTTGAGTACAAGTTACAACACGCTGTTTGAATGAATGAGACTTCATCATAGATATAAAAATAATTAATTACTGTCACAAAATTGGGCAAATATCTTTTCAAATGAACTTGAACAACTACCGTTAATCTATGAGAACCAGGGCCGGCCTTTGTTATTTTGCATTTTTGAACACCTGCATTTGTTTTAGCTTAGGTTACTGCTCCATTCGTTGATTAGTTTTGCTTATTGTCTAGTATAGGAATATTCGGGTAGTTCAGGAGAGACTATATTAACTGGATCTACTTTGTGGGTGGTGTACAGTTTTCGATTGTAGGATTTTCTTTCCGCCATAATTTTTCCCTGATTATTGGTAAAAGTTGCATTTAATATCGATATATGGGCAACAGTTTGCTGATGTAATGCCTATTTTCCAAATGACAAAATATTTGTTATCCTTGCTCCCTTAATTTCTTTTGCCCGAGGTCTTATTCACATACCTTTCATTTTGTTCCCATGCGAATTTCATCTAAATTGTTATTTTTGTTCTGTGAGGTTTGTAATTTGTCAGCTTGACTATTCGTTTAAAAACATTAATTTCAATGCAGATTTGTTTATCCAGTTGACTCTGATGTCTTTTTATAATAAAGAATATGAAATTGGTCTCCCTCTTAATGTAACATCTTAAAACAAAGCTGAAAAAAGTCATCACTGATGATAAAATTCATAACAGAAACTAGAGTACGCTCAAATTCAGTATCTGATGGGGGCAATTGTATGGACTTGTATATTTGTGACTTATTTCTTTTACAGGGTTATGCTGTCAAAATTCTCTTATCCAGGACCTATTAAATCTCCAAATGTTTTACTCATTTCAGTTTTTCTGGACGACAAAACCGTGTTTTTGATCACTCCGATCAGTCCGATAATCCAGACAGTTTCTTCCACCACAGTGAAAAGATTTTCAGAAATAAAACAAAGTCTAATGTTGCTTGGTTAATTAGACTTTTCTCCGTGCAAATCTTCGAGTTCCAACATTAATCTCTCGTCAATTAAGGTACATTTCACACACATATCAGGAACTACATTTCTGTCCTTCGATTATTTATAATGATGTACTTCTATATATTAAAATATAGATACATAACCAAGTTGAAGTCACCACCAATATGTATATAATAATTGCTAAGTTAGTAATATTGATTTTCAATTAAGCATAATCTTGGATTATCCGGTTAGAGTCATACATACAAAATCCGTTGGTTTGTATTGATAAATCTAAACGAAAATCTACAAACCATTGCCATAAGCGTCACTCCGCACCGAGCGATTAAATTTTGTTCAATTTATATACCCCCAAACACTAACTTGCAACCATATACATTTGACAACATCATCCTACAGCTGTTTATCCATTTGTTCTACTCGGGGATTTCAGTGACCGTAATATTTTTCTGGGATCAAGGCACATAAATGACAGAGGCAAGAAGGTGGAAGATTTAATTTACTTAGAACATTTGTGTCTATATAACATTACCTAGACGTAACAAATACTCCTTTATAAACATCAACGATCCTGTTTAACACTTTTCATTAATTTTACTTGAGACTGCAGAAGAATCAATCCCTAAATCCTCGTCTAGCTCAAACAGAACCAAACCTCCAGGCTTCACTGATATTGTAAAGAAGCCATTAGACAACGCCGAGAAGCACCGAGTATATTTATGAGTCGTCTGACGCCAGAAAATTAAAGTAGGTATCGTGTATTCCGAGCTAAAGCACGCCGCACAGTTAAATAATGCAAGAGAACATCTTGGAATTATGTTTCTATTTTAATCTCTAGTTCATCTTAAATAAAGTATGGAAACAATACGAACAATAAATGGTAAGGGAAACAACAATTCTCTCCGACATCTAAAACTAAACAATTTAAACTCCAACTCGAAACACGACATATTAAATATTCTCGCTGAGAGCTTCTCTAAACATCCATCATCGTCTCAATATTCAGCAGAATTTTGAAAACAGAAAATCAAAATGAGAAAATACATTGAAAATTCACATAAAATAATTTATAAAGTTATAATAAACTATTTTCACTTTTGGAACTTGTCGATGCCCTAAACAAGGAACATGATATCGGGCCTGATGAGATACATTACGAAATTTTGAAACGCCTATCATAACTCTCATTAATTACTCATTTGGAAATCTTCAATAATTTATGGACGACTGGTAATGTACCAAAATATTGCAAAGAGGCCACGGTAATACCTGTTTCTAAACCAGGCAATTATGGCACAGATCCGATAAATTACAGTCCCATGGCTTTGACGAGCTGTGTTTGTAAAACGATGGAATAAATGATCAGTGCAAGGAATTCGTGGTACTTGGAGAGTAAACATTTTATATCCCCTTTCCAAAATGGCTTCCCATATGATCGTAGTGGCAAAGACCATCTAGTTGGACTTGAATTATTTATCCGTTACGCTTTTATTAAGAAGGAACATTGGGAGCTGTTTCTCTCGATCTGGAAATGGCCTATGATACAACATGGAAGAACGGAATCATGAACGAGCTGCACGATCTAGATCTAAAAGGCCATCTACCGACTTTTATATCTAACGTTCTTCCTGACAGGGAATTGAAAGTACAAGTAGGCTGCGACATCTCTGATATGTACGATGAAGAGAGTGGCGTTCCTCAGGGCAGTATTTAATCCGTTTCGTTTTTAAACATCAAAATTAATAACATCACAAAGTGTTTGGCTCCTTGAATGGAACGTTGACTATATATGTTATGGGGCCAAAAATATGCATTGAATTCAATGACAATTGCAATAAATTATAAACAAGATGCCAAATTGGGCAACTGCCAATGGTTTCAATAACGAAAACAGTGTGCATGCATTTCTGTCAGGTACGAAGAAAACATGATGATCATAAACTCAATCTGGACGGAAAACCTATACCGCTTGTTGAGGAAACAAAGTTATTAGGTATTGTCTTCGACATAAAACTCACCTTCATTCCATGCAATATGTTGGGTATTGTTTTCAACATAAAACTCACCTTCATTCCACACATTATCTTTGGTATTGTCTTCGACATAAAACTCACCTTCATTCCACACATTATGTTAGGTATTGTCTTCGACATAAAACTCACCTTCATTCCACACATTATCCTTGGTATTGTCTTCGACATAAAACTCACCTTCATTCCATACATTATGTTTGGTATTGTCTTCGACATAAAACTCACCTTCATTCCACACATTATGTTTGGTATTGTCATCGACATAAAACTCACCTTCATTCCACACATTATCCTTGGTATTGTCTTCGACATAAAACTCACCTTCAT
>JAECUM010031846.1:0-32984 GCA_016617855.1 Megalonaias nervosa
AGCGGAACTTTGAGATTCGCTGTCTTAGCGTTACATTCACACGTTCATCCAAAGTTTACTTTATTCTGAGGCTTGGAATACTCAACCTGTGTTATGAAACCAATCTTAAACAAAATACCATCTTCTAAACAAATATTCCAGTATCCCATCTATTTTAGTCAGATAATATCATGTTTCTGTTTGAACTAATTTTCTCAGGTTCCGGAGAAAGAATACAAATTTCAAATTTTGAACACTAAAATTTAGAAATAAAATACGTTGCAATAATTGTCAGACTATAAGTAATCACACTATTGCTCGCTGCTCCTAGGCCAATATTTTTATCCATTTTAAATTAAAACTAAAAATTAATCTGAAGCCAATTACATAACTTACATTACATTAAAGTTGCCATTTATATAACAAGGTCACTTTTCAAATTATTGTCGAAATTTACTTATTTTATTTTGCTGCTGTGTAGTATGACCACTGCAAATTGTATAGGTGTATATAGTCACAAATCCAATGTTAACACCTGTTGGGGTATACTCATGACTAAATTACTACTAAAACTCTAGCAGTACTCAAGAGGTAATTATTTCTTAACTGTCTGCTTTTGGTAGGTGTAAATCTATGCATGTCCTAATTTCTTCTCTAGTTTTGAAATGCTTCTGAAGGCCCTTTCATTATATTAAACCACTCGAAATCCGATTGTAATATAATTCGCCCATTTCTGTTGGACCCGGAAATAAACTCTGGTAGTGCACCTCCTCAGAACTGTTTCAGGGAAAAATGACTCTATCATATCTGATGCTATGGTAGCACATAATGCTAACTCCTGTTAAAGAAGAAAACTTTACTAAGAACAAATTTTGCATAAACTGTGTGAAAATCACTCCTGTAAACAATAACCGGGTCATATTTGAGTCTATAGGTCGAGAGATGTTACAGTAGACCTAAATAGTTTAATCCTGTCCCAAAAACATGGGTATATTCCGCTAATCTGTGAAACAAAAAGAGCAGCGGCCATCCATATCTTTGCATTAGACATTTCTATTTTTGTATTCGTTTTAATACATTTAAGCATTATTCTGTAAGCAATTCATTTATATGTATCTATTTTAAAGTGTCCCTTATCATGGGTGTTATTCTCATGTCTCAGAAGTAAAACGACTATCAGTGATGAAAATTTGTGGTGTCCATATGGTTAAAATGTTTGCAAGTCACTAAGCTCGATACTGTTTATCTGCCAAGGTTATTGCTAGGTTAGTAACAATATTTCACAGTACATTGTAGTATGCATTATTGTGTAAATAGACTAATACATCGTGCCATTTTCCTTGACGAAGTATGGCATTACCGTACTAATGTCTTTAGGATTGTCTCCTATTTTGAGGATTTTTTAAAGTCATTCTTCAAGCTCGGAAAGTTTTCCATGATTTGAATTTTAAAACTAAAACTTTTTGCGTCCTTTTAATTATGTCTACATCGAGCTAAAATATTTCTATTGTTGGAGTTAAGCAAATATCTGGCTTTGCAAAGAAATTTGGAGAATCTTAGTGCATCATAAGCCTTGATAGAAATCCCGGCCAATTTTTAATTGACGCAACGCCTTAACATTCTCGGACACTGAAATTTCAATATTGAATAAATTAAAATTAATTTCTAAATCACCTTGTATATATCTCTCATTGAAGAATAAACTATTTTCATCTTGTACATATTATTTATCTAATGGGTTCTTTATTACCTTATAATGTCGTTCAAACGGATTCTATTCAAATGTTAGACATATAAAGCTTAAAACAAACTTCAGCCATTTCCGGAACAACTTTGCATTCGTTTTCCTAGTTGTTTATAATAATCATATCGAGCTTTTCCTAAAATAAATGTATAATCTGACCATTCATTTACCATAGGTATCATTGATTCTATCTTCTGTTGTTTTTTGTCAAAAAGCACTTAGCTTCCACATAAATGTTTTTCTTTCTTTACTTGTTTTATTGAACCATTGTTTTATTCCTTTCATCATATTTGCTATCCTCAGTACCTTTGCATGGTTTGAGATTTTAAATAAAAGTGACTATGCATCATTGTATTTGACTTCAAAACACAAGCATCAATATCCAATTTGTCATTATACTGTATTAATCTCATGTTAACGCTTTCAAACTACTCACGAACAATATTTGAACCCTGCTGTATGTTCCTTAGAATATAAGTATTAGATGCATATTTATATTCTTTCATCATATCAGTATTCCATGCAAATCTATATTCCTTCATCATACCATTATTCTATGCATATTTATATTCCTTCATCATATCAGTATTATATGCCCATGCATATTTATATTCCTTCATCATATCAGTATTCTATGCATATTTATATTCCTTCATCATATCAGTATTCCATGCCCATGCATATTTATATTCCTTCATCATATCAGTATTCTATGCTTATTTATATTCCTTCATCATATCAGTATTCCATGCCCATGCATATTTATATTCTTTCATCATATCAGTATTCCATGCCCATGCATATTTATATTCCTTCATCATATCAGTATTCTATGCATATTTATATTCCTTCATCATATCAGTATTCTATGCATATTTATATTCCTTCATCATATCAGTATTCCATGCATATTTATATTCCTTCATCATATCAGTATTCCATGCATATTTATATTCCTTCATCATACCAGTATTCTATGCATATTTGTATTCCCTCAGCATATCAGTATTCTATGCATATATATTTTTTCTCATGCACGCTCACACGCACGCAAATATATATATATATATATATATATATATATATATATATATATATATATATATATATATATAAACTCTGATATATTCGTCATATAAGAACACTATCGGAACATCGCTCGGCCATTTCCGTCAGGTGTTTGAAATAACCTCGGAAGCAGTTGTACGAAAACACATAAATCTGATGTGTTTGGTGATTTGCCTCTGGTGGAGTGCACCACATATGCTACGACAGCAAAGACCGAGAGTATTCCGATTGTAACTTTGTCTCCTTCCGCCACCACATTCTTACATATGAACAAGAGTAGTTCAGAATATAGTTCTCAATGGTGACGAATTAAAGTCGAGATTTATTTCACGACCTAACGGAAATGACCGAGTGATGATCCGATCTAAAAAACAGACAAATTGTTTGAACATGGCTTTCTGAAAAGAAAACTACAATGCTGAGGTGTGATCAATAGTAGCGTTGTCTATATCAAAAGACTTAACAAAAACAGACAAATACACGATGCTGCAGTTATCTAGTCCATCACCCTAATGTAACTTTTTGACACTGGCCACCCTGAACCCTCTGTCTTCGATAATTGGAGGTTCAGACGAGCAAACGGGTAGAACAAATAAGAAAAAGGGTGTTTAACTGAGGCTATAAAATCGTTAGATTCCAAGCTAATAACACAACTTTACTGGAGTAAATTGTATTGAATAAAATAATTACTATCTTCTGGATTCATTCAAATCTTCAACTTCGTCACTTGTTGAAAATAAAAATACTTTATTTTCTATTTCCTGAATCTTATTTCAATATTTATTACAGTTCATGCGGTAGTGTTCTAAAATATCAATTTTCTTACATTTTACAAATAAAAGCTACAAAATTTAAAGATAAAGTTTAGAAGGTAATTCAACTAAAAAGTTGTAATGTTAAAACTTTGAAACAAATACCCATTTGTACCAGAACTCTCCCTGTTTATATAGCACTATCAATTGTTCACCGACACTCTAAATAACATTCTGCAAAGCGCCATTTAAATGACGCAGATCTGCTTGTATTTGTGTGTTAATCCTTTCAAATATACCAGTGACGATCGATATACGTATTCTATAATACTTGCATGAAGTAAATTAAAAAAACAAAACAACAGATTACAGAGATATAATCTGCATGCAGTGCACACGTGACCCAAGTTACTTTTTCTCCGTAGGAATTAATCATACAAACGTACCTTTCATTGGTCATTAACTACTTTTTTTCAAACTGTCAAGATAGTAATTCGTGAAGTAGAATCCAGAGCTCTTCTTAGTTTGATATCAACATAACGTAAATTTACGAGTCAAACATTATTGGCCACGAATCTGACACAGAAATTGTCCATGATTAGGGAAGCAAGGAGATGGAGAATTTACCTTTTACAGTGTTGAGAAGTCAAAGGAATTCAATAAAAAGTACACTACATAAAAATAAGGAAATAAATGAAATAAATTGAAAAGTGACATAGTGCCTTTAAACGAGACTTTGACGGACGATTTCTCCGTCTTATATATTGAAAACCTTTAGATGTTTGATCTTCTTTATATAAAATGTAAGTTATTGATATTTTAGAAAACTACAGCATGAAATGTAATAAATCTTGAACCTTTTGCAAAGCATTCAACATTTTAGATATTCTGATAAATATTGCAGATAAAAGGTCATTAAGAAAATGAGAATATTTACCTAGGGAAGTATTCCCCTAGATATCAAACCATGTACGATAAAATAGTTTATTGTAATGTCTGACAGAGCTACTGGTGGAAGCAATTTTAGTATCTCCTAAACAAATGTTTTCAATGACGAACCTAACTTAAATAGTTTCTCAAGAATATATTATAGATAATAAATTAACCCTGTCTATAACGTTGCCATGTAAGTTATGTTGATGGTATGTGTATTCTCTGAAAATGTGTTAAATAATTTATGTGGGAAAAACATGGATATTATACTTCTAATTAAAAGTATTATTAGATGTGACTAGGTGCACAACAATATTTCAGGTTTGAAAATGCTACATCCTGTTAGCTCCACCATACCGTATCCCCCGTATGCATTGACACAGCATTATGTGTTGTAGTGGCACAGTATTATGTGTTGTACTGTAAACTTCGTTTGTAGATGGCATAGATTTAGATGTTTTACTGTAAACTACTTGAGCAGAAGGCACGAATTTGGACTAAGCACACACTCCACTATTGTACTTCGTGCAACATGAGTTTTTGCACGCCATGTTTCAAGTTAATAAATGCTAGAGACGATGGAAATTAATAAGATAAAATTTAATCTTGTCAATGAGCTCAGTGATGTCTTCTTTTTTATTTTATTCGGAGGGGATGTGCAGCTCATTTTCGATTTGTTTGTTGTCTTTATTTATTTGTTCCATTTTCCTCTTCTAAACCATTTTGATGTACCTCTTCTTCATGACACCGTTAATGGTACTTCGGGAATCCTGTACCATCAAATTATATAAGAAAAGTATCATCCTCGTTACCGTGTATGAGTGGTGTTAAAGGATGCATGTACAATAGCTATGCAAGGATTACACAAACTACATATAAACCATTAGTCAAAAAATGTTTTACTCAACAAAGCAGAATGCCGCAGTAAACACAATGAATGCAACAGGAATTTTAACGTGGAGGCTAGAATGTAAAATACTTTTAAAGCACAAAAGAAAACATTTCGCATGCAACTCTGATACAAAAAAAAATTAAGATGAAATAAAGCTGCGACTTCGAATGCGCGTTTGCTTAACATGCCGAGGATGTAATTGAAAACATTAAAATATATCCAAGCATATTTTATCTGGTTTACGTTTATACCTAAATCTGTGTACAGGAGTTATAAGCAAACTGAGATAGTGATTACATTTATGTGTTTTACGATACACTGGGCAAATTCACCAAACTAGCATATCTTGACTTGAAGCCAAGTAATGCAAAACCTATTGTATACACAGATGAAGATGACAAACATGTTAACTCAACCGACATGTGCTTAATCTATGAGAAATTGATCATAAACCACAAAGTTTGAGACCGCAATCAATTCAATGGTAAAAACAGAGGGGACGATTGTAATTTACAAATTTCTAATTTTCAAACTTCATCCCACGTGCCATTTATATATTGTTAGGTTAGGACTGTCACTTGCTATTCATTGAGATGGTATGACATGGTCCAGAATAAGAACCAACTATGAAAAATATATTTTATTTAAACAAGGATAGCATAGTCAATGGATTCGTGATAACTGGCGAGGAAATAAATATTAAAAGAACGACCAAGTTTGATGATAGCTTTAGATTCATCAGGGAATCGTTAGTGAAGCTGACAGAGAATTCAAGCGATGCAACGTTCACAGAAACGATTAAATAGTTCACCAGCAAGACGAATAAATTTCTGGGGAAGGACATTTACCCATATATTTCTCTGTAAAGTTTAATAAAACATCTATCCCTCTGATATAAAACTTACAATTTTCAGTCTCTGTGAGTTAAAAAAAGTTTTAAGACATATTTGTTAACACATTTAAATTTTCAAAGACAAAGTAAATTAAATGAATTGAAGAAAATCTCATAGTTACATAGGATGGCAATGAAAGTGGGTTCATTTTCGAGGTTGATCTGGAAGTACCTGAAAGGATGGAAGCACCTCTAAATTAGACGCCAGAAAAGAAAAAGGGAAGTAACTGAGGATTTAATTCAACAAGGCAAAATATTAAAAAAAATACTGTGTCCGTTCTATGACAAAGTAAATTACGTAGTTCACAGCAGACATCTAAAGTTGATCATACATTAAGGATTTAAACTGAAAAGGTTGCACAGAGTTGTCAGTTTCGAACAGCAAAAGTGGATAAGATGTTACATATAGCTCAATAAAAGACCGAAGCAAAAAGTCATTAATAATTTCGGAAAGGACTTTTTCAGACTGCTTAATAACGGTGTATCCTGCAAAAAAAGGAAAACCCCAGGAAGAGAATTATGTAAAAAAAAAAATGTTTGCACATCAATCATAAATATCAAGACCTTGTTAAAAATTATAAACGACCGTTAATTTTGAACGTCTTCTCAGAATCAGAGAATGACTGGAATACATGGAGAGCATGCAAAGGTGCTTTTGTCCCAAGGAGAAAAAATGACATGGTCACAAGGGAGTTCGGTACACCATCCCCTTCTTGGTACGAAATAAGACCTTAAAATAATAATTCTACCTTTTCAATGAAAAGGACATACTCCTCCTCTCAGGATGGAAATATTTCAGAAGTTGAACAACAACCCAAAACGCGAAAAATATCATTTGTAAAGAGTAAAGTTGATAAAGAAACACTTAATGAAGTAGTATTTGGCTGCACAAAACGCAATAAAATTATCTGCAACTGGTTACCCACAGCATTTTGTAAGAAAATCAAAATCTTTAAACTGATGGACATGATTTGATGTTTGGCTGAAATCGAGTATAATATTATTTTGTTTTCATGTTGCTGAAAACCTTTCCTAAACTCCTTCGAAACGAGTAATTTAGTGAATTAGTTAAATATCTACTTGATAGTGATTTGCTACAAACTAAAAAAGGAATGCTAGATCTGAGTCAGCTAAACATATCATATATGTGTCTGGTACACAATTTTAAACATACCCATTTATGGCGTAGGAAGCTTCATTCTGCAAAATGAATGAAGTGCTTATGGATTAGCAAGCTTCATTGTATAGCATGGATGTAATGCATATGGATTAGCCAGCTTTGTTATATAAGTATGAATGTACTGCTTAATGATTAACAAGCTTCATTGTATAAGTCCGGATGTAGTGCTTAGGGATTAGCAAGCTTCGTTGTATAAGCCGGATGTAATGCGTTTGGATTAGCAAGCTACATTGAAAAAAGCTAAGATGTAATTTTTTATGCTTTGCAAGCTTCATTTTACATGCATAATTACAGAATACCACTACTGTCCGCAACATATATAAAGTGTTTGACAGCAAAGTCATGTACAAGTAATGAGAAAGTTAAATTAACTGTACAAAACTCGTGTGTATACTGCACTATCCGCCATATTAAATCTCAGTCACAGGATATTTTAGTTCATGTTTGTGTGTTTATTATATGTAATGAGGCGTATAAAACTGGTTCTAAATAAATAATTTCTCTATTTTCTTTCAACACAAAGCATTCGAATTCCAGTGAATTAATTTGGCTGTACTCTTTTGTTTGTGTGCATACTGTATATTTGTGCAGCTGGTTTTCGATAGGGGCCCGTAGTAATTAATTCCCACTTAAGCAAAATTCTTTATTCTTTCCTACCACATATTTGTAAGTTGTGACCCCCCTCCGAACTTAGTTTGTGACTACCCACCCACCCATCTCTCTCTCTCTCTCTCTCTCTCTCTCTCTCTCTCTCTCTCTCTCTCTCTCTCTCTCCACACACACACACACACACACACACACACACACACACACAGAGTCTTAAACAAGCCTTAGCACTTCCTTTTCTTAAACGCAACTCTCATGAAAGACGCAAACAACACAAACCGGTGAACGCTTGACCAATTGCATTACAACAACACTATAGATAATATAGTGCAAACATTTTAGGTAGAGCGTGCGATATTTTAAACGATAGCTTCTATATATGTATGCAATGAGTTGTAGAAACATTTCTCAACACGATTTTAAACTATTGTTCAAACAACTGAGATTTTTATAATTCATGAGCACATGTCTAAAAATGTCTTTCTGATTGTTCGTCCTTGCAGATGTTTACAAAAGCTATCTGCCTGTGGTTTTGCTTTGTGGTGGTTGTGTCATCAGCTTTAGTCGGCGATCAGTTGGAAAACTTTGTGAGACGGTACGTAATAGCAATCATAGACCCTTCTAGTAATTTATTTATGAATTGCCATCACCACTGGTCATTAAGTCGAAAATGAGGCTAAGCTAGGCGCTTGCTCACTAATTGCTACTGCTGAACACTTCAATGAGCAAAACTGCGATGAATATTGTGTAATGGAAATGCTACAATCCATAAAACTTAAGCCTCCAAAATACTCTATCTATGCAGAAGGCGCTACGAAGCCAATGTATTGTTGCCAGAGGCCATGATGAAGCGCTTCTCTTTTAGATAATTTCTGGTATTTTTCATGTAGCAACCAACAATTAGTCCCAGAACAACCAGGTTTTTGGCTGCATTTTTCATGTAACAATGAACAATCAGTCCAAGAACAGTCAGTCTTGTTTTTCAAATATTAAATCATAACTTGTTTATATTCTCATCATGGTGAAATTAATTATTCACTCTCCTACCCATCTTCCAACATTTCGATGTCCAAGGTTACGGTGAGAAGTTAAGAATAAAAGGAACATCAATGAATGTATATTGATCTATGTTACCTTGAGTGGGAGAACCTGAGCAACCAGATTCCAGTTATATTATAGTGAATTATGACGTTTGCTGTTTTATGGTTTGTTTGACAAACGGACTAGATTAACCTTGTTTTCATGGTTAATGAATATTAACTAGCTTCCCATTAAGAACGGTCTAAATGTAATATTTCTGGCAAATTCATATGCATTTAACGAACATAACGTATCGATTTATTTATAAGATAAGTAGCATATTCTTTCTTTCTTTCTTTGTCTAGCTGTTTTTATCCGCATGTATATGTAAAAGCTTAAAAGAATCGGGAATTACAATACAATCCAAATTTCCAAAGTACTATCACGAATATATTATTATGATGTTTGACGAAATACGTACGTACGTACGTACCTACGTACGTACGTACGTACCTACCTACCTACCTACATACATGACTATTTCTATTGGAATAAAAGCTTGAAATAAAGTCATGGAAAAAGCAGAAATAAAGTCATGGAAAATTTTGTATCCTCAACGATGTTTTTCTCATTTTTTTGTTTGTTTTTTGTCTTGTCTCTGTTTTGTGTTTGCCTTTGATAAAGACTTATTTAGAGTAGAAAGCGTTCAGGCTAGTTAGAAACTAGTTTTGCACTGTTCGTTGTCAGTTTATTGTATATATATATATATATATATATATATATATATATATATATATATATATATATATATATATATACAGACTGACAGAAACAGAAACAGACAGACAGACCGAACGGGAGAGGAATGCTATTCAGTGGATAATAATAATAATAATAATAATAATATCATTAGTATTACCACAAACGTTTTCATCATTGTCATCTAAATCATTATTTGCTTCTCCATTTTCCTCTTCTTAAAGAAATTGTTTTATTTATTTTGCCTTGCTTAAATTTTGAAGGAACATACCCACAGGCCACACGATAGATACATATGTGGAGACTTGCGAGAGCTGTGGCGCCCTCTATGGGAACGAGTTCACATTTAAATGCTTGACAGACAAGAGCTACCGAATCTTTAAAGACTGTTTTATTGCAGTTAATACGAAGAAGTAGACGCCGAACTGAGGACAGAGATTATATTTGCAGTCTATAAACCATTCTTTCAAATTTCTGACCAGGAATTGGATATATTTTTGCATAGTCTAACAGTTACATTGTTTTCGTATTGAAGAATTGCTATATTGTGTTTTGCATTATGAGTATCGAATCACGAAACAAACATCTCGAAATAAAATTGAATCAAAAGTTTTAATTTTTGTATGTTTTCTTCCATTTTTATATTTGCTCCCTCTCTCTCTCTCTCTCTCTCTCTCTCTCTCTCTCTCTCTCTCTCTCTCTCTCTGCTACCTAATTACTATCAATCAAAACTGCTGCTGTTACCACTTCTTCTCAACCACGAATATATACGTATACGTATATCAAATGATATAACTATTATATACCTAAATTACTGATATTACGAATGTATACCTATATTAATGATATTACGAATATATACCTATATTACTGATATAATGAATATATACCTATATTACTGATATAACGAAAATATATCTATATTACTGATATAACGAACATATACCTATATTACTGATATAACGAATATATACCTATATTACTGATATAACGAATATATACCTATATTACTGATATAACGAATATATACCTCTATTACTGATATAACGAATATATACCTATATTACTGATATAGCGAATATATACCTCTATTACTGATATAACGAATATATACCTATATTACTGATATAACGAACATACACATACATTACTTATTTGTAAGCATTGTTTTGGTCATCCTGGCCAATATATGATGTAGTTGGAAACGCCATAATTCGACTCTAACTTACAACAACTTATTCCATATCCTTGCCAATATCTGGGAAACTCATTGTACTTGGAAAGAAAGAGAGAAGAAAAGGAAAACTTAAAGGAAGGAAGGAAAGAGAGAGAGGCAGAAACACTTTCGATTATAAAACAACTGACATCTTCCGTGTAGACGAAATACAGACAAGATTCTGAGTACAGAGTATCAGCTCAAATAAGGTGGGTATGTGAGGGAGCTTGTCAGTAGCTCCCCATGGGTCGTTGGTTATTCCTCCACCAAATACACTGGGCGCCGTGCATAGCTCATAGATTGTTGAAAAATGACGTTAAATCCCACAAAACCAAACCGAACGAAAAGCAGATCTCGATATATTGTAGCAGATAATTTAAACTGACCTGAACATGTTCATAAATATTGATGCCTATTATATACTAGAAACAGTCCTATCAGTTTAAAGTTGTGTCTACGGGTCAATACCCAGTGGTATTGACCGGAGTGAAGTAAAGATATTCACCGCTTCTATATATGGCACATATGAGCCCGTATTCAATGAACTACATCGAGCAACGGCTAAACAAACATGGCTACGGAAAGGTGAAACACTGACCACGTCATAAATCGGATGGTCACCAAAAGCCGACAGATGACTATAATCACTCTCTACCTGACACCACACCAGTGCTGAAGTGTCAGTAGATCTAGGTCTCATCCAAAGAGAAATGTCTATCATCCAAATTAAATAAAGAAAATTTCAATGCAGTCAAATACTTAATCTGAAACGAGAACAAAAACAAACAAATAAATAAATAAATAAATAAATAAATAAATAAATAAGATTTATAAAAATGAACTGCTAGCTGTTCCTGTTAGTACGGCGGGGAGGGGGGATAAGACAAAGACAGGCAGACAGCGAGAATGAGTCAAAGTCACCTTTGGTACAGTGTTTCAGTCAAAATCTTCTCTTTCATGCGAACAGTATAGTTTTATCAGTCTGAATAGCATTGTTTTGGGGCTTGTTTTCTGTACTAGGAATTTAACGAAACACAAGCAACTTCATAGGAATTTCTCTTCTTTTATGAAGTATTATCCAGGACCAATGAGCCACAATACCATGGCAACAATCACGACGCATGCGCTTCCAAAGACATTTACTAACAAGTAAGCCCTTAAGAAAATAAGCAAACAGACGCCAAACAGACAGCAAAAACAGACACCAAACAGACACAAAAAACAGACCCCAAACAGACACCAAACAACTTTCAAATAAAACGTTTAACCTGATCCAGTAGTACTTGGACAATTATTACAAAGCAAACATGAAGTCACTAAGCACATATGGGAAAATAGGAATATACCGAAAAGAGCATGTCCGCGTTGGGAAAACTCTTTAAAATAATTTTAAAACAAAATCCCTATCATGTCTATGATCCAAAACACATGGCAACTAAGAAAGCAACTCTCGAAAAGTAATTGATTGTAGGGTGGGGAAATTTCGGTGGTTTTGTTTTCCCTCGCCTTTTCGGGGGCGGGGGTCCATGTGGCCCATTTCTGGTTTATATGTAAGTGTCTATTGGACATTCCCAGACGCCGTTGCTGGGAAAAGAAAATCACGAAATCAGATAAGTAAACATCATCGTCTCTCAAAAAAATGAACAAAAATTAGAATAAAGACAACAAAAAAAAACAACATTGGTATATACAGACAAAGAGGTCGACAATAACAGATTGATAAGAGAAATCAAGAGAGCATAAACACGAAGGAAATACCGCGAGAAGACCTAGATAACATAAGACCAACAAAGCAACACGAACACTACGAGTAATAGATCATATCAACGTTTATTTGTTTTTATAAATATAGGGAAATATTACAGGAATGATATGGTAAATTTTTTTATTGTCACGAGTGGATTAGCCGTGATTTTCTTTTTATGATACATTTTTAAAGGCAAAGGTCGTCGATTTGCATGGATTTCCTGTCCCCTCCCCCTTCTGAAACCATCGTATTAAGCTGAATTAGCATATCCATAAAAAGTTCTTAAATTTTAGAATAATTTTAGGAAAGGGACATTTTACAAGTTTTGATTGTACATGTCATAATTCAAATTGTGTATTTTGTCAAAGCGATAACTATATTCTTACAAAGGTAAAAAGAATTTTACTTTTGTGAGCACTTTTCATGTGTGAATTGATGTTATTGTAGTTAACACATCATAGAGCGGCTTTATAAGACAAACTGGGTATTGACTGAGTATTGACTAAGTATTGACTGAATATAGCCTGAATATTAAAAATGTTGAAAGTCATTCATCTGGCGTAGAATGGCATCGCAAGCTCAGGCATCATTCTCTACACGACCTTGTTGTTGCAGGGTTTAACGCCATATTTCAGCACAAGATAGGCTATACATGGGAGGTCAGTATAAATGGTGGAGGAAAACCCAGGAAAGAACCACCGACCCACGAGAAGCTACTGGAAAGCTTTCTCACATACCTACATTGCCTGAACCCGAGACTCGAACTCACGCAGACAGAGGTGAGATGGCAGTGATCCGTAACGGTGAGCGCTTTAGACCACTCGGTCACTCGGGGTCCCACGACCTCGAGTTCAATATGATTAGATACTTGGTTAATAACCTATACATAAACCTTAAACTGACCTGAGCAGGATTTTAAATGTTAGTGCATACACTTTAAACCAGGGGTCTCAAACACAAGACCAGCGGGCCACATGCGGCCCCTAAGCCGTATCCTGTGGCCCACAAAATGCTTGGTGTCACAAGGTCTCATGAGAGATAATAAAGTTGGTGCGGCCCTTGGGCCATCGAAAATGCCCTCATGCGGCCCTCAGGGTGATTTGAGTTTGAGACCCCTGCTTTAAACTGACATGAGCAGGTTTGCAACGAGAAGGCAACTCAACAAGTAAATTTAATTTGCTGCTTGTCACGTTTCGAGTTACCTCCCATGCCACACAATGATTTTTTTTTTTTCTTTTTTTTTTTTTTTCTTTTTTTTTTTTCCGGATCACAGAATCAATAAATTAATCAATAAATAAATCAGTCTGGAGTTCGATAACTTTTAGATCATAAATCTATACAAACACAATTTCAAAAGAACTTTTCAGCGTCAATTTCGATTGAAACTGTTCGGTCAATGTTTCAAGGCTGAACAGCTCTAATGTTAAAAGCGTGTTTAAGAAATATTGCCATGCTCTAAAATTAAATTACAAAATTTACTCTTAGCTCTTCATAAGTTCACTTATATGTTTAACATGTGATATTCATCCGCTGTGAACGATAGATAAAAACGTTTCTAAATGTTCACTCCATTGTTTCTGGTTTATCAAGTTGCCGTCCAGTGTTAACATTCAGACTAAGATGTCGTTTAACAACCAATACAGAATCAAAAGGGAGATTGCTGCTTTCAAACTTGTTTTCAGTATATTTATTCTCTTGTCATTTTATGCCATTAATCCAAGTTTTAAAGGTCATGCAAATGAGATAATCAAGATAAAGGTCGAAACTTAAAATGTGTCACTGGACGTCGCTATGTTGGTTTTATTCAGGTACTTAGGGACGAGTAAATTAATTCCCTTCCTCTTCCGGTGATGCCTCACCAGTGTCACCTGCATATCTGGCTAGTTGGGATAAACTAACTTTCACTAGAATCTATAATCCTTAGATTCTGTTTAAAACTATATTAAAATGGAAATTATATAACTATATAACTATATAACTATATATATAACTATATATAACTATATAACTATATATAACTATATATAACTATATATATATATATATATATATATATATATATATATATATATATATATATATATATATATACTTGCATTACAGGCTCAATGTTCTCGTAAGTGGTGAATTAAGTTCGTCTTGACACGTAATTTGTACGATATAATATCTGGGGAAAATGGTCCATTTACCCCAACAAGTCTCCCTAAATATCAGGGACAGGTTAAAAAGAATTAGAGAAAACATGAGTAATGGAGAAGTTCATATAATTCTGTGAATTTTTTAAAAAAAATTTGTTAGCATGTAGACTTAGTACCATCAGTGCTGAATCACATTTCACAAACCCGGTAAACAGAATGATAACTTGTCATTTGATACAGTTAGTTTGTCTCGCTATACGGAGAGACTTTATTTTTATGGTCGCAGGAGTTATGAGTTACATCAGACTTGTTTATGTGTGTTATAGTTAGTTACAACGGCACTTTGATAGCATTAATGGCTCTATTGGAATAGGAGCAAAGTGCCTTTTGCAAGGACACACTTAGGCAGCGTGGGCTGGACAGGGCGGGCATTGAAAATGCGAATATTGGATTACCAGTCTGAGGCTCTACTGACTGAGCTACTGCATCTTATTTGCATAAGGTGAAATATGTGAATAAACGTTGTTCATTCTTTACCCAGTATGTTGGAAAAAGAAGTACCGTATATCTGATAATTGAATATGTAGGTTACACATATACTGATCGAATGAATTAAGAGTGAAGTCGCTTTTCGAACTTTAGACCATGCGCGACTGGTTAAAAATGTACGCCCGGTATACTGTTTAATTTCGGCTTAATGTATGCTCGTGGCAAAGTTTTTGAAAATGCGAGTCCGAAGGCGCAAAGCGGCAACGGATTCATAACTGTAAAGTTGTACTCTTTATCTAATTTTCCCCAGACATGTGTATCGGGCTGTCCCTATCGGCCAATTATGTTTTAGCCACGTATTTTTTTTTTATATTATCAATCTTTTTAGCTAGAATTTACTTATTCTATTCCAAATTTAGAATTCTGTACACTAAGAGTACTTAATGTTTCAAAAAAGTCAATCAATGTGAGGTATTTGTTACCCTTTAATATTTTAGTAATCTTACGTTGTTGCACGCGAGGCTATCGAGTACATAAAAAAACAACACCGAATGGGCCTCATTTGAAGTTAACTATTTGTGATGAAAACGAATTTTCTGAAAATTTGAGTTTCTTTTGGCCCTTAAAATGGGCTGTGTGGTTGTGGCGGCGGCGTTGGCATGAAGAATCTTTTTAGGTGGGCTAGTGGTGCGTTATCTTGGTCCCTTAGGGTAAATATTTGCTCGCTCTCTCTCTCAAACATAACAATAGAATGGACCCATTCCACAATCGGTGATTTACGAGTTTATCTTCTCAATCGTCACTAGATGGCGCGATGATAGTTACTTCTAGGGAGTTTAGATGCAGAAAGGTATGGTGCATTATTACACCAGTGACTTAGTAATACTATCGTTTCTTTAATATTGAGAAAGCTCATTTATAATGGGTTTTTTGTTGTTGTTTTTTTAAAATACAGAATGAATTGAATATTAACTAGCTTTTATATCTTTTATTTTATTACTCACCTTGTTGTTTTTCTAAACATATTTAATTGTAGTTTTATTAATCAGTGTGAGATTAGAGATGATGCTTGTTGCTCATCTAGGTCCTCTCCCAAAATTTACAAAACTGATCCAAGGATGACATTCATTTTATAACAATTTTAGATACAAGACCATATCTGTCGTATCCATCCATCACTTGAACTTTTCATTCATCTACTGAATCCAGAATTAGCAAGTGCTAAAGGGCAATAAACAGCATACAAGTCAGTTTTATCTTTGTAAACGAGTGTGTGTGTGTGTGTGTGTGTGTGTGTGTGTGTGTGTGTGTGTGTGTGTGTGTGTACATAAACAAACACGTGTGTGTATTAATTGACTTTAGTAAGGTTGATTAGCTAAATATTTGGTAAACAGACATGATCTTGTTTACATTTTGAGGTAATTTTCCATTAAGATATAGAGATTTTTCAGTAAGGTTATTGTGACATAGGTCAAGTGGAAATGTACATAAGGTTATATTCATAAAAATTATTACATCAAATTTTCACATCTATCTGGTGGAATAAGTCTTTTAGTTGTGTTCAGTTATAATTTGAGAAGATTTATTTATTTGAATTATTCACTAGAATTACAAAGTGCTTATTGAATTTTGGACTAAATCAATAATCTGGGATTATTGTGAATTCATTCAAAGACATTCTGGATTGTATCATTGGTATACATCAAGACTGTTGGTGCATCAGCTCATCCAAGGCTACTGGCACATACGCACATTCAATAATTTTATTCATTCGGACCACTCTATACTTTTGGATTTGTGATAGAACATTAAGGATTATTTGGGATTTAATTCACCATACTGAAAGTTCCTTTTAAATTTTAATTTTGTATTCTTGGGAAATAAATCATTTGAACTTTACTAAACTTGTTGGTTTTCCTTTTCACAGTTACTTTGTTTAAGAACATAGAATCGTAACAGAAGATGCATGCACAACTATTGCTAATGGACTTTACGATATAGATGGTGTATTTTTCAGACAGAAGGAAAAAGACATTTAAAACAAATATGAGCAATACCTACTGACAACACTAAGATTGTAAACCTTTACCAGACTTGCGGTCTTCGAAGAACTCTCTTAAACAAGCGAGAGTTGAACGAGACTTTTCTGGCAGGAAGTAAAAAACCACTGAATCACCAGGACATAAACATTCCGCAACAGCTTGTTAAGTACGAGAAAAGATATTGCAGTTACAGTATGATAATTTTTAACTCAAATTCTTTGCCAAGTAAAGCAAAATAAAACTGGTTAAAATGCATGACTACTAAGCATATTTTTTAAAACGAATATCTCGAGTGGTAACCATTAGTGCGTGATCGGTGGGGTGGGGGTGGTTTCAACAAATCTATAGTTACCTCACTGAGAGTCTCTGAAATTAGAACTTTTAAACATTCTTCTCAATTGAAATTGTAGACTAAATAATTAAATAATACGGTTTTTTTTAATATTACCTCTACCACAAGTAGTATAATAATAATAATAATAATAATAATAATAATAATAATAATAATAATAATTAGAATTTGCTTCTCAAAGATATCTAGAATTGTTAGGAGATAGCGATCTTTGTCATATAATCACTATGCTTACAGTGGGGAACTTGCCCATCAGAGGTAATACGGGGAGATATGAAAGTATTTGCTGTGAGGAAAGATTGCATCAAATCTGTAACGTTAAAATTGAAAATGAATTCTATTTTATTACTGCTTGCCCTCTCTATGGAGAAATGTGAAGAGCATATTTACCCACCTTTGTATATAAAAATCCAACTTTAGAAAAATTTAGGTCTTTTATACAAATGATACTAATGAAATTCTGATGACTAATTTAGCAATGTTCACTATTAATGCCTTAAAGAGTAGAGAAACCGTTTTATCAACGACTCATGCTACATAAGACTTTAGATCAATATCACAAAACGTGTTCCATGCAAGTTTTAGGGTTACCCTAAAATTCGTTTGTGTGATTACTTTGTAGTATATACTGGTATCTAACCCAATTCGACAAATGCAATAATGATTACTTTTATATATATTAATTCCAATAGATACGATGTTCTTTTGTTACGCACAATAACATCTTTTTGAACCGCATGATGTATGGATATGTATCATGGGCCAGTGGCCTGTATTACAAATAAACACTATAATAATAATAATAATAATAATAATAATAATAATAATAATAATACATTAATTAGAGAACGACAGATTAAAATTGTTAGATATTGATTTTTTGGCTGTTTTCTTTGGTTGAGTTAAAAGAGTACTTCTTCATTGGGTGTTTTTCTCAACTACACAAGAGAAAGAATGATTGTCACAGGAATAATGGTGTGAAACTCGCACTATGTACAGAGAACAGTGCATCCGATAATATTTTACTTCTTTCTAAATTTCTCTCAAGAGAACTTTTGACTATATTAGAATGATTCACCTGACACACAGGATGGAAAGATAGCAGTGTTCACGATAATAATCTGATTTTATTGACGGTGCCATGTAGCCTTTCGGCTTCCACCGTATGCGTATCAACGGGAGACGGTCATTTGCTGAATCTCAGCGAATTATTATTTTTTAAATTTCAAGTGGTCCACATGCTAGAACCAGTTGCAAATTCTTACCAAACAGTAAGGTATGCATGAATAGTTTATTACCAGGATATCGACTTGGTTGTCATGCGTGGACGATGTGAAAACAAGAGAATTTATGTCCGTCAGCGTTCA
This sequence comes from Megalonaias nervosa, assembly GCA_016617855.1. Taxonomy (NCBI): domain Eukaryota; kingdom Metazoa; phylum Mollusca; class Bivalvia; order Unionida; family Unionidae; genus Megalonaias; species Megalonaias nervosa. Next base: position 19,177 of record JAECUM010031846.1, read on the forward strand.
TTGGTAGTTTCCGTCGTTATACTGATCAGGTATTACCGGCATCAAAACTGAGGTTTCTGCTATAATAAACACATAATATGATTTTCACATAGAAAAAAAGCTGTTCTTCTGAAATAATTTTTTAAGCGTTATAAATGAAGAGTTGTTAAAGTTAAGGATTATCCCCAGTATGTTTTAAGATTTCATGGACTCGACAGTTGTCTGATCGCTTACGATTATGTCATCAAAGTTTAAACTTTAACTGAGGATCGACTGCTGTACCAACTTAGAGCCTAAAATAAGTATTTAAACTTTATTGGCTTTTCAAAATATGTTGATTCCGCTGTTATATGATTTGATCGTGATCCGTGTAAATCAGTGTTTAAATTGGTGACAGTATACTGGGATTAGCGTTTGCGTTCGGTTTAATAATTGGTGAAAGAATCACGTTAGAAAGTTACTTGGAGGTTAATAAATATTTAGTTAATCTTTCTTGATATATTTAAAAACGGAATTATTTGCTTCATCCATTCATCTGTACTTCAACAGTAAACAAAATGATCAAGCGTTTGTGGTTGTGTTTGTGTGTGTATGTGTGTTGTTTCATTCATCATTTAAACCTACGTTTTCACTTCTCATAACGCAACTATTTTATCAGCGTTAAACAAGATAGATCTATTATGCAGACAGGGAATGTTTATTTCATACACAATATGATAAATGCTTTTTCTTGTAACCCCAGTAAAAAATTAAACAGTGCATCGGATTACCATATCATTATATTATATAGGTGTTGAGATTCATGTAAGATATGCAAGTATAGCTTCAGGTATCAAGTATCTTTGTAAAGTGTGTCTGTTTTTAAGTTATCACACCAACAACTGTTCTTCTTTCCAAGTAGCTATACTTGCATCTCTCTCTCTCTCTCTCTCTCTCTCTCTCTCTCTCTCTCTCTCTCTCTGAACCGATAAAATACTCCAGATTTACAGGTGTGGTAAAAATTTACATGCGTGTTGGAATATGTCATCATATTTAGACGCAAATAATATTTTATACAATAAAGGGCTTTAATAATAAGTTCTTTCGATGTTAATTGCAAAATCAATATTTTTAAGCCCTGTTCTTGTTGTTGAATTAGATAAACCATTTGCGGTCAGTGATCTTTATTCAAACAAATAAATAAAGTTTAACAAATAAATACACGTGTTGTCAAGGCCAGTAAGTGCGTAAGTAGTGTCTGGACATGTAAAATGAAACAATGAGGGTAATCAGATATGTCTGCATGCACATCACGAGAGGTATTTCACAAATTCATGTTATTGCGCTGTACAGTTAAGTTCTTTATTAAGTGAACATTATATCAGTACATCCACTAAGAATACTCCCAGTGCACCTGTACAAACTTCCTGAGACTAAATATTAGACTATTAGCAATTTTGTATTCACATTTTTCTTTTGTTAAGTCAGGGCAAAATAAGTTTGGAAGATGTGTTTACCAAACTGTCACCGATTTTGGAATGTTTCTATTATTAGTTGTTTATATCAATGAAATAAAAAAATATGTTAAAAAAGTCAAAAAGGTCAAACAGAACTGAACTCAAATCTGGACAATGTCAAGTCCAGTTAACAATGTTACATTATAAGAGCATGTAATGGAATAAAAAAATTTAAAACTAACAGACAAACAATTAAATTAAATGTACATAACACTTCCCCTCCCCCATAAAGGAAAAAGAAAGATTTATATAATAAAGCTTTCTTTTTGCCATAGGTCAATTATAGATGAGGTTTATATTAAAAAAAAATATAACATGAGAAGAAATCTTATGAATGATAAAAAGTATGCATATACATGAAATAATATATTTCTATACACGTGAAAGTGCATCGGCTATTAAATTGTCTTTTCCCTTGATGTGCCTGATGTCAATAATATATTCCTGCAACAACATACTCCACCATAATACTCTCTGATTTTTGTTTTTCATCTTGCCGATGAAAGTAAGGGGTTGTGATCACTAAACACAATAATCGGAGAAGGAGTTGAACTAATGTAAACTTCAAAAAGTTGTAATGCCAATAAAGCCAAACATTCCTTCTCGACTGTGGAATAATTTCCTTGGTGCTTATTTAATTTCTTAGAAAAATAGCACACTGGTTGATCAACACCATTTTTATCTTCTTGAATCAATACTGCTACAAACCCTCACTTCCATCAATAGACAGTTTAAATGATTGACTGAAATTTGGAGCTGTAAAAGCTGGTGCACTCTTAAGTATGACCATTAACTTAGCAAAAGTCTCCTGACATTTTTCAGTCTAATGAAACTTCGTTTTCTTGGTCAATAAATTTGTCAGACGTTCAGCAATTATGAAAGAATTGGAACAAAATTTCCGATAGTATCTAGCATACCCAAATATTGCATCAGTTGCTTTTTACTGACAGGCAGAGGGAATTCAGAGATAGCATTGACCTTAGCATCTATAGGTTTAACTTGTCCATATCCCACGATATGTCCTAGAAATGTTACACAAGCACGGCAGAACTCACTTTTGGATCAATTAATTGTCAAACTTGCATCAGTGAGTCTGTCAAAGAATTTCCGAATTGTTTCTAAATGATCTTTCCAGGTGTTGTTGTAGATGATGACAACATCGATGTAAGCATCACAATTATCTAGACCAGATGTAATCATATTCATTAAACGTTGAAAAGTACTTGGCGAAACTTTCATCCCAAACGGCATCACTTTATATTGATAAAGTCCATCTGGAGTCACGAATGCCGAAATTTCCTTTGCCCTTTCCGTCAGTGGAATTTGCCAAAATCCTTTCAGAAGGTCAAATTTGGTGACATACTTTGCATTTCCAATTTTATCAATGTCAATACAGTCATCGATTCTGGGTAATGCAAATAAATCTGTTTTAGTCACACTGTTCACCTTTCTATAATCAGTGCACATGCGGAAAGTTTTATCTGGTGTAGGGACAAGTATACATGGTGAACTCCAATCACTTTTACTCGGTTCTATGAAATCATTTTCCAGCAAATACTGAATTTCTTTTTTCATGTATTCTTGTTTGAGAGGGTTCATCCTGTACGGGTGTTGTTTCACGGGTTTGGAATTTACAATTTCAACATGATGGTAAACTTTGTTTGTTCTTGTAGGAACATCTGGAAATAAGTGCTCATATTCAAATAATAACTGTTTAAGTTAATTCCTTTCTTGTTGTTGCAAATGTGAATGATTCTGGTCCAGATTATTCATAATTTCTGAATTCCGAAGATTTATTACTCCAAAATCAACAGTGTCCTATTGCATTCCTTCACTTAAATCCTCAATGAGTGGGTCAGGTACAACTAAATTAACTGCATGATTAACCTGGCTATCATTCTCAACATACTGGTACTCCATTCATTTATTTACATCCCAGGTGTACTATTATTATAATTTAACTCATTTATTTTCTTATTAACTTTGTAAGGGCCGTAATATCTAATCTGAAGAAAATTTTGAAGAATGACCAAGTGAAACAGAACTCCATCACCAGACTTTAAAGTTCCCTCCATTGAAGTTCTGTCGAACCATAATTTAACTTTTGACTTGAAAACTGCTGGATGCCAAATTCAAGCATAACTTCCTGGAATATTCCAGACATAAAATGTGACCCTTGATCAGACTGGACAGATTTGGGAAGGCCAAATTGAGTAAAAACAACTTTATCAAAGCGTTTACAATTGTTTTAGTTTTAATATTTCTCAAAGGAATTGCCTCTGGGAATCTTGTTGACGCAAACATTATGATCAACAAGTATTGGTTGCCTGACTTGGTCTTAGGTAAGGGACCAACACAATCTATCATTATTCTGCTAAATGGTTCGTCAAATGCAGGAATAGGTTGCAGATGACCCTTATGTATCTTCTGATTGGGTTTTCCTACCATTTGACAAGTATGACAAGATCTGCAGTATATACAAACATAACTTTTAAATTTTGGCAAATAGAAGTGATTCATGATCGTGTGAAAAGTCTTATTAATCCCTAAATGATCAGCCAAAGGAGTTTCATGGGCCAGACTAAGAATTTCCTGTCTGTACGATTTTGGAAGTACAATTTGATAGTTCACTGACCACTCGTCACCAGCAGGTACCTCGGGAGATGTCCATTGTCTCATAAGAATCACATTTTTAATGAAATAACAAACAGGTACTTCAGTGGCTTCAGCTTCACTAATGGCCCTTTGAAACAAACAGGAGATCTGAGGATCTTTTTACTGTTCGACGACAAATGATTGCCGTTTGTCACCCTGATTAGAATAATGAGAATGAGTAGTTAAGATAGGATCACTGTGATCAATACCTTTTGATTGATCCAAACAAGGACTGAAATTGACCTCATCAAAAGCCTGACCAATGCATGTGTCAGCTAAAGGAATACTTTCCTGATCAACATCATTCTGGAGAGCTTTCTTTGCCATAGGTCTAGTGACTGCACAAGGTTGGTATAAATCAGGGAATTCTTTTTCAATAGGATCGTCTTTCTGATCCAAACAAGGCTTGCCAGTTACAAGTGGATTAACCACAACCTTATTTCCAGCTAGGTCATAGCCTAGTAATAAATGAATGCCCTCAATGGGTAAAGAAGTCATAATTCCGACTGTCACGGGTCCTGAGACTAAGTCTGATGACAAATTTACAGAATGGAGAGGAACATTAACAAAGCCGCACTCTACCCCCTGAATAAGAACGCTCTCATTAGAAGAAGACTTCTCAGAAAAAGGCAAAGTACCTGATAATAAAAGACTCTGAGAAGCTCCCGTGTATATAAAATTTTAATAGGGATGGGACTGGCTGAATCACCCAAGAGTGATATAGAACCCTTCGACATGAATGTTTCATAATTCTCCATAATAAAATCAGACTGGTGTTTATTAGACCCAACAAATGTATTGCTTTCAATACATGACCATGACCTTGACCTCTTAGAAATAAGGGCATTTGGAATAGGTCTGTCTTGATGCTGATACTTATTTTTTCAATTTGAAGCAATCAGAACTAACGTGTCCTTGCAATAGGTACACGTAGGAAGAGATAGGGATTTGTGATCAAGCTTATCAGAAACTTGATTTCTAGAAGTTGTGCCAGATTGAAATTTAGAAGGGCTCGTATTGGCTGAAATACTTTTTTTACCAAACGACTGCTGAGTGGAAGACTTGCCCACAAAAGAAACTTTATGAGCAAAGGAATACTCGTCAGCAGTACGAGCAGCATTTTCTAAAGTATCGACCTTATGCTCATCAAGATAATCTTAATGTCACTATGGACGCAATTCTTGAACTCTTCAAACAATTCGAGTTGTTTGAGATTTTAGTAATCTTTACTAAACTTTTAATAAGAGCACCACATATCAAATTGTCGTGATTTTTCCCATGCAAATTCGGTATAGGTCTGGTCAGTTGATTTTCTAGAATTCCTTGTCGCTAACCCTCGGGTACCAACTCATAACTCTTTAAGATATAGTCCTTAACCACATCATAATCAGCACTCTTCTGTAGTGGCAAGTGAAATGTAAATATCGCTAGCTTTACCAGTAAGTACACATTGTGATAATAGAGTCCAGTACTCTCTTGACCACTTCAAAATTTCAGCAATTTTCTCAAAATGAACAAACTATTGATCTACCTCTTTTTCCAGAAAAAAGGGTACTAACTTCATATTTCTTAAAACATCAAAAGTAAGGAGTGTTTTACATTTGCCTGTTCTAATTTGAAATTCTCGTTCTTCCTTTTCTCTTTGCATTTGCATTAGCCTATCTTTTTCTTTCTCTAATTGCATTTATTTTACTTCCCTCTCTCTTTTTATTTGTATCATTTCTATCTGAAACTGAACCTGTCTTATCTCTTAATTCCAACTTTTTTAGTTGTAATTCCATTTTCAAAATTTCCAACCACTCCTGGGCAGAATTTTTAAAAAATCTCTACTTTTGATGATATTGTAAAAAGCTTGCTGATTTCACTAAATATTTTTAAAATGTGAAATAATACTTGGAATTTTTAAAATTCCGAAACTTGGGGAATTTAAATTTCAAAAACAAAGTTTTCTTAAATATTTTAGCCAAAATTCGTATTCCAAGGAGGAGCACCCAATTTTCTGTTACGAGTCTATGCTCTTAAAATAAGTAACAGAAAAGAATTAAGACAACAAGCTTTGTAAAATTTAACAAATAATTTATTTCCCTAGAATACAAAGTGAAAAATGGGAAAAAGTACTTACGGTTTACGAATTAAATCCAACAAATAATCCAAGAATTATAAACAGAAGTCCTAGTAATAAAGTCCTGAATGAAACTGATTTCGAGTCCTGATGAAATCCAAACTTGAAGGTGGTGAAGTCTGTTGTGGTCAGCGAAGTGCTGCTGTGTCAATTGTCTCTTGTTGAATCACAGAAAATATTATTCCAGTTTTGAATTCAGTATAAATTCCAATAAATGTCTTTATCCAAGAATTTTGTCAGAGCACTTTTGTATTTCCAGAGAAAATAATCACTTGAAATCAATAATTTGAAGAAAATAAAATTCAACCCAAACTGGTCACAACATAACACAACTTAACGTGTCAAGTGTTTTAAGCACAACTGAATAAACCTTTATCAGACTATCAATTATACGACTAATTAAAACGCAAAACAATTCACTGGATGAGGATCAAAAGTTCATTCTTCTGGAAAATATAGAGGTTTGTTATCAATTGACATATGCTTAAAATCACGTAGTCCAGGTATGACCTTGACTTAATGATTCTTACTCTGAGAAAGAAAAAAATAAAAATTAAAAAGATTATTTACCAAAACTGTCACTGATTTTGGAACAAGGTCAACAACTAGATACAATGTTTCTATTATTAATTGTTCATATCAAAGAAATAAAAAAAATATTTTAAAAAAGTTAATAAGGTCAAACAGAACTGAACTCAATTCTGGACAAGGTCAAGTCCAGTAAACAATGTTACATTACAATAGCATGCAATGGAATAAAAAAAAATTCAAAACTAACAAACAATTAAATAAAATATACATAACATAATGAAAATATATTCCACTGCATACCGCACATCTCCATTAGGTGTCCCCTTCACACTGTTCATTTCCCCATTCATATATAACCGACAACGGTCTTCCAGAACATGCGTTATTTCCATGGATTCGCAGCCATCTTTTAAACGATGAAACCACTTCTAAATTATGGGATATGACAAAGTTACACCAGTAACTATAGGCAAGTCGGCCTTGATATCAGTCAGAGTGTACCCTTATATTGCCCGGATATCTCAGAATGATCTTTGCTCTGTAGCAGAATTGCTTCTCCCACCTCGACATTTTCAAGTCACTGTCATTTAGCTATGTTATGTCACACACGAGAATTTGCAGTATAAAGGTGGCATGAATACAGCACGTAATATATACCACAGGTAGTGACGCATTCTTAATGTTAAAGAAAACGCAATAGCCAAAAGGGAAAAAAATCGTTCTGGATGACAAAAGTTTCTCAGATTACTGCTTATGATTCTAACACCAAGCTATGTCTGACCCTCGATCTCTGGCTGCTATTCCCGTCCACAAAGGCACTCTGGCTGCTATAAAGGCACTCTGGCTGATATTCCCATCTATAAAGGCACCCTGACAGCTATTCCCGTTCATAAAGGCACTCTGGCTGCTATTTCCATCTATAAAGGCACTCTGGCTGCCATTTCCGTCCACAAAGGCACTCTGGCTGCTATTCCCGTTCATACAGGTACTCTGGCTGTTAGTCCCGTTCACAAAGGCACTCTGGCTGCTATTCCCGTTCATACAGGTACTCTGGCTGCTATTCCCGTCCACAAAGGCACTCTGGCTGCTATTCCCGTTCATACAGGTACTCTGGCTGCTATTCCTGTCCATAACGGCACTCTGGCTGCTATTCCCGTCCACAAAGGCACTCTGGCTGCTATTCCCGTCCATGAAGTCACTCAACTACAATCTATTGATCTATTCCGGATACATTTTTCTATTCGTCAAACAATAGTTGATTTTTCTGCGCTATACCAAACTGAAGTTATGGGCCACTAAAGGTAAGAACTGTACGATATTCTGCTTGCTCCATGAAAGAGCTCTCCTAACATTTTTGCCGGTACATACAGAAATATGCGACTCATCGACACATTCATTCATCAATTTCAGAACAGAGGTAGATGCAAAGGCGTGTTTCTACTTAATAGTCACTTGATTCAGCTCTCGAAATCCTGTTCCATGGCAAAATTACATACGTGTTTGCAAATATCCGCTCAATCTTAATTTCGTGAAATTAAAATTCTTTACATCCTGAGTGAAGAGCAACGCAACGACGAAAGATGATTGGGCTCTCGGGAAAATAACGGAATATTTCAAACTGTTATTCAGCAGATGCAAGCAAATATAGATATTAGCACAATACACCTCCCTAAAACTAAACAAATAAAATACAGGTGTCAGTTACATTAAACAAAATATTTGCTCTCTCTCTCTCTCTCTCTCTCTCTCTCTCTCTCTCTCTCTCTCTCGTGGGTGCAGCTACTGGTGAAAAGTATTTACAAGGTGCCTTGTGAGACACTACAAATGTGATATTAGTCACGGAAATAAGAGCATTATATGGTAATGTATTTAGCATACGTCAAATGTTCATTGTAAAAAACGATTCAAACTATATACAGGATCTGAATTAAAAATTGGGTCGGACGACAGTAGAAAACCTGATAATTTGTACAGTTAGATGATAATTAGTATTTTCAATGTCTTCCTTTAATGATCTCATTTACCTTCTAATTCAGACTAGGAACCTTTGTAAGAAGTGAACAATGTTGATTGACTAAATCACCTATGTGTGTCACTTTCTAAGCAAAGATTAACTTAGAAATTTACTATTTAAAAGCAATCTTTCGCATGAATTGTAACTGTCCATCTTTAATATAGTTACTTTTTAAAATGATAACACCCACAACTGCAACGTGTGAAAATAAATCTATAGTGATCAATACCGCATACATTGTGACCGATACCGTAGAAAGGCGTAAAAAATAACTAGTAATCAATACCGTATATAGGCATAACAAATATCGAGTGATCAATACTGTATATAGGCATGTGCTAGGCTCATTACTATGGCCCATGCACCGCCATATTTGATCCCCATAACCTGCCATAACACCCGCTCTACAGAGATCATGAACTTCTGAGAGTGACAGGTGTAAGGTGAAGTTGTTTGCATTTGCAACATGCACTTTGGAGATAATGTTGGCGTACCTCCATGTTACTTTCATGTACTGTGGCTGAAAATTTCTTTGGATATTGTACTTGTGGAAATTGCACATGATCTAAGCAAACAGCTAACTAAAAAGACTGCTCCCATGTGGTCGAAAAATCAACCTGAATTGGTTTAAAGTACACTACCTTTAGCAGTTATTGAAACAGGGAAAATGAATTTTGCCAGAATAGACAATATCAATTTCTGAAAGTGCAATGAATGAGTTACTAAATATATAAAATGTAAAAGAAAAAATTATCGGGCTCCTTTGTTTTTACAATTTACCTCTGAAGTCCAGGAAGTGAAAATGACCAAGTTGGGCTAGCAGTGTTTAAATATGCGCACATCTTAAGTATGGCCAAGCTGTATACTCTATAACCCAAATTACACTCATCAATCATACACCGAAATAAAGGGAAGTTTAAGTTCTTTTAGGAATACCTAAGACATATGAGGTCTTTGTTAAATAGACAGTATAACCAATGAGGAAAACCAGGATATTATTTTTCTTTAAAATACGAAACTGTAGAGCGCCACCATAGGTGACAAACTTCACCATTTAACCACGTGTCAGGCCGTTACCAAGGCCAACCAGCCAGTAGATCCTGCTAATGAGCAACTTTCCTTGCTAGTACTTTACTTAAAGACTGAGGCTAAGCAAAATCTGTTCCGTGTTATGGCGGAGTCTCTGCCTTCAAAATAAGCATTACATTAATGCACATTTTTATGTCAACTGCATTAGCTATTTTTTTTTTTTTTAAAGTATTTATGTGTGGTTCAACTATCTTTTGTACCCTTTGCTTTTTCAGCCTGATGTTTGTGAAGTGTGCAGTAGAACACAGAATTGTTTGAACTTAGTTCAAACGGTTTCTGCATAAATTTGTTGAGATGTTTTTAACGATAAACATAGAGAGAATACAACAAATTACAAAAATTTCTTAAATGTCATAAAAATGCAATCCCATCGTTTACACATCAAATAAACATGGTTACCAAATTTAATTTGCTTTGGTCAAACAGCTAAGAGGTTTTTCACTGAAGTCTAATAAGTATAAACGCTAATAAAATAACTTTTCAGAAAATACAAACCCATAATCAGGCAATACACACAGGCATGAAAACATGCCGACCTATTTTAAGCTGTCTGCCGCAAGTGTTTTATGTGTAATAGCGCTGAAACGGATTTAGGACGGATGGACGGCCGCAGCAGCAAAACAATATACTCCCTTCAACTATCGAAATACACAATCGACTGGAAAAAGGTAAAATTTCTCGCTGATCAGAAATAATCTCTTCCTCGCACAGCTTACTTATTAGCAAAGATATCTCCTACTAGGATAGCTTACTTATTAGCAAAGATATCTCCTACTAGGATAGCTTACTTATTAGCATTGATATCCCTGCTAGGATAACTTACGGATTAGCAATTATATCGCTTTTTAGGATAGCTTCCTGATTAGCAATGATATCTCTTACTAGGATAGCTTACTAATTAGCAATGATATCTCCTACTAGGATAGCTTACTGGTTAGCAGTGATATTTTATACTATGATAGCTTACAGAGGTTTCAATAACACTCCGAGTCAAAAACAAAAGTGTGATGGGTGCTTTGCTTTTTTATTGTATGTATTTACTTATTATTCATGTATTTGCATATAATATCAGCAGTTTTGCTCTCATTATATGAAAGGTCTTCCATATGGAAATGATAATGAAGATCCACCCGTATTTCTATGCTCCCGTTTTTGTTATTGTTATGATAATATGTTGTTATTGATCTTCATTGTTAATGTTGTTTGTGCCGCTGTTGTTGTTATTATTTATATAACCAAATACTGCACATATTTATTCTGACAAGTTAATTTTAGTTTTGCTGACGTAGGACTGTATTTTTCTGGTTGAAATTAATACCTTTATTTTACCGGTCCTTTTCTGACGTGTTTTATCATGAACACCTATCATGCAGCAATAAATGCACACCTGATAAATGAAACTATGACACATACGAGCTATTTACATTTATATACATTATGTAACAGTTGTCTTTCTCTCTTTGACCCGTCAATGAAGTACTTTGTTCCAAAGCAGGGAAGAATTTAGGGTCAGGGATTTATTCAAATCCCTTATTCCGAGTCTTTGAAAACTGAATATACTTATCATAATTCCTGGACCGGCCCCCCACCCCCACCCCCCAAACGCGTTTTCTGTGCATATGCACTAGAGTAGCATAAATAATATACGAGTGAACAAGGGTACGACACTTGAAACCAAATTTTGCTATCAGGTGTGTATTTACGCCACAACGACGATAATTACTTCACGATCTCATGCACATCAATACAACACTTACGTAGCCCGAAATAATATATCAAGTTTAATATCGTCATAACTGAGCGAAATATGAAATATGATAACATTCGCAATGACGTAAGCGGGTCTGCTTTTAAACAACTGTTTAACAGATATGTAGCCATTTAAAAGAACTCGTTCAGGGAGAAACAGACAGTCACATATTGTTAAAATTACAGGAATCACAGAATGAGCAACGTTCCAGGTAAAATTTGAATATCGATAATGCATTTATTGCTCTTTAATAATTAATTACTTAATTGTATCACTTTAAATGATTCTTGTAATCGTTAAAATGAAAGAAAATGCCAAAACCTCATATTTTTTAAATGTTGTTACGTGATTAATACAATTTAAATAACGTCATTCATTGGCGTATTTTATCACGCCTGATCGTCTGCGCCTTATCTTTCCTAGAATCACCATGTCGCTCAGTGATGATACATTCTGACAAAGGAAAAAGAGGACTAAATAGAAAAAAGAGAAAGAGTGTGGTAAGTTATTATTTATGAGCAAATCTACCGTTCGTACACGTATGCAATTAGCATATTTAAGCAATCGGCCTACGAGGGATATTTAAAAAGTACTGAATATTATTGCGCTGAAGGAAAAAATCTTTAATAGTGGGAAGTTCGTCGGTCCATCCCCTAAAATTATGCTTCCGTACACACTTTCTCAGCCTGATTACCCAAGTATCAAATATCATGTTGTATTCACTCTTTTGTAAGTTGTTCACACACTGGATAGCTGTGCATCCAACCACGTGGTGGCTTTCAATCCGTCTGCTCCTCACTGAATTTTTCATAATGTGAATCAGCGATAAGTAAGCTAGATCTAAATAAGGACTATATGGAGGATATGGAAAAGTTTGGATTCTGTGCTCCGTCAGAAAGTCTGTCACAACGGCGGATTAATTCGCCAGTACGTTGTCATGGAGTAGATTAATACCTCAGGTACCGGGTGTGCGAACGTGTTGTTCAGTAATGTTCTACTACATTTGGCAACACTTTAAAAATGCTCAGTGGCACTAACCAGAATAAGGTACAGATACCTGGACGACCAGGTCTAGTGCATCGAAAAATAATGTATACAACTCCCTTCACAATTCGACTTGGTCAAGCGTCATATTGTCTCTGTTCGTTTTCTCCGATCCAAACTGTATTAGTTTCTCTTTTGTCAGGTAAAAACAGTAAATCAAATGTTTCATCACCTGTGACAATATCTTTCAAACGTCTCTGGTCTTTTTATATTTCAGCTGTCAAAAAATGCGATAGCATCTTGTACAAATTTTTCTGAGCTTCAAATGATTTTTCATTCTATTAAAAACGGCTGACGAATATTACCCGTGATCATAGAAATATCTTCCACTGTGCATTGAACAGCTTCCTTAATTTCCCCCTTCACCGCAGCCACTTCCCACTCTCCTGTTTCAAACATTGGCCTTCCAGAACGTGGGTCATCTTCTATGGATTGGTCACCATCTTTAAAAAGAAGAAATCATCAGAATTACATCCATAAAGGTCGGCCTTGATATTGTGAGTATCCTAAGAGTTCCCGGATTTTACAGTATGCTCGGTATACTTTTAGCTCGGTATCATCTTCACTTGGTAGCGGACTGGTCCGGTGGCCTAGTGGTTAGAGCGTCCGTGGGAGGTTGCAGGTTTGAACCCCGGCCAAATCATACCAAAGACTTACAAAAATCGTACTAACATCTCCCTCGCTAGCCGCACAGCATTAAGACGTTAGTGTTAGGACTAGTCGGCCTGGTGTTAGGATAATGTGACTGGGTGGGACATCATGCTATATGTCTGCGGCATGATGCTCCAGTGCTAGACATAACTATAAACTGCCACACTGCAGACCTCGTAGCGATATGACTGAAAAATTGTTAAAGTTACGTTAAAAATACACACACACACACACACACACACACACACACACACACACACACACATTACTTGGTAGCAGAATTGTTCTCCTTCGACATTTTTACGTCACTGTCATTTACCTATATTACGTCACACGCATATATTTGCACGTGTCAGGCGTGATGCACATGCAGCAGTAAATCATTTTATAGAATGTTATTTTGTCTATCGATCGGGCATTAAATTTATTGACAGGTTCACGGAACCGAAAAAGTTATAAGAAAATATTCAGAACTTT
>JAECUM010031847.1:0-12169 GCA_016617855.1 Megalonaias nervosa
GGCGACAGGTAGAGGCAAACATTCCTCAGTAAAAGCGGTAGCAATAACATCAACAGCTGCAATGATATTAAGGATCTTTCATTCCCAGAAGCGATGACGTACACCCAAAAGTGAGAGTTGTCATATTTTCAATAACTTCCAAGGCCCATGGCAACAACGAATAGCCAACCATTGTATGCATAAGTTGCTTCTATGCAATAATTATGATAGTACTTTTCACTTTTCATTTCTTTAAATGTAAATATTTTTTCATTACTAAAATAATTATTGGTATTTTATCGCACATTTTTGTTTAAATTTGGAACTTTTTTGTTTACGTTTTATTTTGTTTTACCAAGCATAAATTTATGCTGCATTGCATTCCTAAATACTTATTTCTTTAATACGCATGCACACATATTTTTCAGTATGTTTGCAAAGATATGTTCCTATTGCGCAAGCACAGAAACATTTTAATTGTGAATGTGAACAAGTTTAACCAAATATATTTTCGGCTTTGAAGTAATAACAATTATACTTCCGGTCATAAAGAGGTTTGGCCTAAATCTCTCGACTCAGGCAGCCATAATGGATTTAATATGGTCACGTACTATATTATACCATAAACTGCACCCAATCGACATTACATATCATGTGTGTTGTTGTTGTTTTTGACTTAATGGCATTTTTCAGCGCACGATAGGCTTTATATGGCGGCCGCAGGTGGTGTAGGAAGAAACCTAGAAAACCATGATTAGAACCACCGAACCACGGGAAGCTACTGGCAGCTTGCGCACAAACCAACATTGCCCTAGCCCGAGACTCGAACACACACGGATAGAGGTGAGATAGCAGCAATCTGTAAAGGCGAGTTTACAGCACTCAGAGACCCTGGTTTCCCAGAATGTGAGTTACATTTAATGTTAAATTCCAAAAGGAGCCCCACCAAGTGATGATCTGATGTTAATTCACATATGACCACTTTACCGGCCAATGTCGAATTCTTCAAGTCCCGTAGACACACAATACCGATGCCAATTGTTAATCATATGGACCATTTTAACGCAAAATTCTTATTCCCTCAAAACGTCCCCTATCCAAGATGGCTGTCGTGTCGACTTTTACCCTTCCTCCCTTCACGGGCACAAGCACAGCATACCGCCTTTCACCCTCTGACTACATGCAAAACATTCAGCATATTTTCATTGATGTTGCCTTCATAAATGATGACATATTTTTGTATACTCATATAGATCAATATACTTTTTCCTATCATGCAACACAATTTATGAATAATGAACATGTATTTTGCACGAGGCACACTAATGGCAGATAAAGAAATTTTTTTTCTGTCATATCCAACAAAAAGAAAGACATTCGGCTATATATATGTGTAAGTCTATAAGAGTAAGAGTTATATATATATATATATATATATATATATATATAGTTATATATATATATATATATATATATATATATATATATATATATATATATATATATATATATATATATATATACTCACACACACACACAAACAGTCACATATATATTGCAAAGTTTAACATTACCAAAAATAGATTTAACAGTAAAAAGTGATTGTAACTATTTCTGTCCTGTCAATCGATTACCGAATGGGCTACCATTGAACAAAATTGATATAATATGTGAAACACATTATTAACGCACGGTAATGCCCTGCCTAACTTAAGGTGTCATAAAGGAGTGTCTGATGAATTAGACAAATATTTCGGTACAACAATAGGAGAGAAAGCTGCAAAGCAATCAATGACCAATAATTTTGCATTAAAATAAGTTACCTTTAGGCAGTTAAGAAAAGAAGAAAAATACAAGAAAGAGACAGAGAATGTTGCAAAGTGGACGATAGAATTAGCCTAAAAATTACATAAGCCTAAAAGCATAAAGTTCCGTCAAAGCGTGTAATAGCTGGACAAAATATTTATATTGTCGGCTTATTTGATTGACATGCATTAAGTTGGTCAGCATAACATAGGGTATAAATATGCATTAACCGTAATTGATACATTGAGCAAATACTCGTAGGCATTACAACTTTAGCATAATATTGGAATTAGTATAACAAATGTTTTAAAGATATTATAAAAGTAAGAAACCCAGACAAACTCTGAGGAGAACAGAGAACAGAGTTCTATGTGGATGGATGATAATAATCAATGTATAATACTTGAAATAAGGCTAAAAATATAATTGTTGGACATTTTAAAGCAACTCTTAAAACTGTAATTCGGAAGTATTGTGCAGCAAACAAAGACTTCAGTATTTAGATGTTTTGCCCCAGATGTAATAGATACATAAAATAATGCAAATCAAACAAATAACAAAATGACTCCGGTACAAAACGTATATTACAATGAAGAAATTGTATATATATATATATATATATATATATATATATTATATATATATATATGTTATATATATATATATATATATATATATATATATATAAACGGAAAGAGGTGATATGGGCTACAAAATATAAGAAAAAACAAAACATTTAAGGCAAATATAAAGACCAATTTGAACATGAAACTCTGAACATACTAAATATCGGTTAAACGAATCCAATGTTTATGAAATGGAAGATATTAAAGGCGGAAAAATATGATGGCACATTCTATGAGCCTGAATTTCAAAATGAAACTACACAAGATATATTTGGCATTAAAAAGAAAATAATATTAAAACGAATTTACTTTTTAAATGGAATAGTTATGGTCCTGAATTAACTAATATTTACCATTTTCAGTTATAAGAACCTGATAATACAAAAAAGTATATGAAAAATTATATGGATTAAAGTTGTAATTTTATCAACGATTATTTTATTTGATAAAAACGCTGTACAAAATGTGATCCTATCTAGCTTCTGTGTTATGGCGTAGGTGTTGAGCAGTCTTTCCGACTTCATTGTTAGGACTACCACGATGCACAACATTGTGTGCAGGGATTTGTCCCTTTTCTATATTAAATAGTTGCTCCCATTGTTGATATTTCTTGATCGTCTCAACATAGTCTTGTTAATACAGTTATTGTAAATCTAGCTATTTATTATATACTGGTATATCTACTTCAGAATAAACAAATTTATTTGTTAACTAATTAGCTCACAATAAATTATATTTTGTTTATTGTTCCCCTTAGATAGGTATCAGTGGGTCGGAAAACCATCCCCTGACTACCACACAGTTTATTATAAATGCATATTGCTTTACGGGCAATAATGGTTAACATTAGTACATGGATCTCACTCGTACTGTGCAATAGTCATTAAGTCATGTACAAGTCAGACATTTTCTTCCATGATTTGTTCTTCAATGAAGCATTGTGTGTTGCATGACAAGTGATTTGAAATTGTAGTACGAATCATTCAAAAGAGATGTTTATATAGTTGTCTTTGGTCATCAAACTTTTTCAATGCACAATTGATGTATGCTTAATATTTTTCGGACATGTGATAGAATTTCCTTTCTTGTTTTTAAAGGATCATTTTTGGTGTTTCTTTGTTAAATCTACATTTACAGATATACGATTTCAGTTGACAAATAAAATGAGATTGAACATTGTATCTTTCTTGCTCTCAACATTGTATCTCTCTTGCTCTCAACATTGTATCTCCCTTGCTCTGCTCTATTATACCAAGCATACATTTGCTTTCTGAAACCTGAGAATTGTGCAGACGATTACACTTACTCCACGTCCACACAATAAAACTCGCAAGTAATGATCCAGTTTTGGAACAGTTCCATAAAAGATGACATAAATTCTCTGAGCAGTCCTTACATAAAGAGCACATTCTTGTAGGGACATTTCCAATTTTCTTAAAAAATTGATGGTAAAATTATATGCATTATTTTAATTTAAAACCATCTCCGTTAGGACACTTAGTTAATTTAAAAGGCAAGAAAAAGTATTCCTTCCAGTCACTATCATCTATAAACTCATATTCTTGATTCCATTTCAAAACTGATGTTGTCCAAGAAGTATTTACATCCTTTTTTATGTAACAAGCGCCATATATGACTGAATTAATGTTATTATGAAGCTTGTTGGAAAAAAAACCCCACTAAATGGCTCTCAAATGCACCGAACTATACGATATTTACATGCATTTCAAACTTATTACAAAAATCATCTATATTAATCCATTAACTAAATCATTGACATGCAAAATTACCGTTTTCGCTCAGTACATGTACGTAACACTAGAATATCCAACTTTAATATTTCGATTCATCCATATTGGAGTTTTAAGAAAATCGTCCGAGTTCTCAACAGTAAATCTATCATGTAATTCACTATATGTTCCAAATGCATCAGTCCTAAATGCATTCCAAGCACTCTTCACTTGTGTCATTAATTCGATGCCAGATGTGAAACACATTTCTATATTTGGCATGTAACAAGTTAAAATATCTTTCATTTAGGTTTAGAGGTGAGAAGTCTTCTCACCCAAGTGAGTTTCAGTGAATGTACAGACATGTTTGTATCTATCATTTTCAAACCTACTTCAAAATACTCTTTACATAAGACTTTCCTTTTGACTTTATCTTTTCCATTACCCCATACAAACGTTGAAGTTTGGCTTTTGGTGGGTTTGGTTAACTTAAAAATGTCAAATCCTGTGTCACTGTAAATGGACAATGTTGACCATGGTTTGAAATCGAGACTAGGTGACCCTCAATTGCAATACATTTTATTTTATGTGCAGAGATACTGGCCCATTTAATTCGTAAAAATTCAAATATCAAAGAAATTAAAAAAAAAAAAGAGACACAGAATATCTAGTTTCACAGTATGAAGATGACACCGCTCTCATCCTGGACGGCTCAGGGAGGTTAGTTAAGTCAGCTGCAGAAATTATCTACAAATATTCTAAATTTTCAGGGCTGAGTATAAATATTAAAAAACCTAAATATATATGGATAGGAAGTAAAAATGCGAGTACTATAAGATACTCCCAAGAACATCATTTCGATTGGAATACATCATTTTTCACGTATCTGGGTATTACATTCTCAACAGAGTTGGATGATATCGTCAAGCTCAATTATGAAAACAAACTACTACTACTGCTTCTACGACAACAACTACTACTACTTCTACTACAAGTTTCATACACGTCCTTGATTAATGGTGTGTTAAAGTTTCTTGAAAGTCATTCATTTTTGAGAAGAATGTTATTAGCATAATTTTCAAAAATAGTTGCATACATGTTAATTATATGCATTCATTGAAACATATAGTTTGAACAGTCCTTGAAGTTTGTACGTACATACATACATACATATTCATGTGTTTTTTTTAAACTTATATTGTGATTTACCTTTGTGCATAATTGAGGTTAGGAGTTTGGGCCTACCTAACAAATCAGCATATTACATAGCTAATTGTTGTCTATGAGATTCGATTATATTTTAAGGTCATTATTACGTGGAGGTAAACAAGTTTATTTGTTTCTGATTTGAGTACAATGGTATTCCCCTTTGAAATAACCTACTCTGCATGTCCTTTCCCGGCTTGCTCGCTAAAATTTAAGTAAAGAGACCCGGCCTTGCTTACTTATTTTATAGAAAATTTCATTAGGTTGGCAGAGTATTTTCAGAAGCTGATTTGTGTGACATAGGCGTAGTAGGAAGTGTATAACGTTGTCCACATCGGAATTTACTCATTCCATATCTTAACATCAGTCTTAGCAGAATAAAAATTTTAGTTATGTTTAGTTATCGTTTCAGAGATTTATTAATCTAAATTATTCATTGGAATTGCAACCCGCGTCCTAATTTTAGGACTAAATTACCGTATTGTAAATTAGTGTGAATTCATTCAAGGCCAATTCAGATTATATCATTGTGATACATCAAGAATGTTGGCATATTAGCAAATCTAAGACCACTGGCAAGTCATCGCTTTCAAGATGGAATCCATTTGGAACACTACTGGAATTCGTTTGGAACTCTATACTGTTGAACTTGTGATAAAGTATTTAGGACTATGTGGGATTTAAATCACAATACTGC
This sequence comes from Megalonaias nervosa, assembly GCA_016617855.1. Lineage (NCBI taxonomy): Eukaryota > Metazoa > Mollusca > Bivalvia > Unionida > Unionidae > Megalonaias > Megalonaias nervosa. The sequence goes on from JAECUM010031847.1 coordinate 6,045, forward strand.
TAATTCTTTTTATTAATTTTGACTTTGCATTCTTAGAAAATAAATTATTTGCTGAATTTTACAAAACTTGTCGGTTTCTGTTACTTAGCTTTAGACCATAGAGTCGTAACATAAAATTGGGGGCTCGTCGGCGATTCAAATGTCTCTAAAATTATTCCGAAATCTTCAATTTGTTTTTGAAATGTAAGCATACACAAATAGGCAGAGACAAATACAAAGTGATAAATAAGAGTTGGAAACACATATGCAGAGATAAAGAGAAAAAGGAGAAAAGAAAATGCAGATGAGATTTTAAAAAGATTTAACTGGCGGACTGAAAGCTCTTCTCCAACCATCGTCCTCGTAACACACAAATTCAGGTTTTTATGTTATTAGAAATATTAAGTTATTTGCTTCACTTTGAGTAAATTGCTGAAAATGTGAAATGGCGATGATAATACTGGACCTTTTTTACTGCAAAGTGTACTTACTGGCAGAGTTCGTGATATTTACTGTAAGTACAGCATTGTGCTGATTGTAATGTGGTTAAGGAATATATCTTGAAGGCATTTGAGTTGGCACATGAAGTATATCGACACAGATTTAAGAAATGTAGACAAGACAATGGACACACCTTGTCGAATTTTCATGGGTAAACGAACAACATTTTGATGGGTGGTGCTCAGCCAAGAATGATGATAAAGATTGTGATAAACGTAGGCAACCCATATTATTTAAAGTTCTTGTGACATCAAGACCTATCTTGATGAACAAAAGTTCGAAACTTTAGAAAATGCTGCTGGAACAGCTGATGAATATCAGTTGACTCACAAAGTTTTATTTCTCGATTAGTCTTCTTCTCAGCAGTTGTTTTATTTTAAAGCCATCTCAGCCTCGCACGAGTACTTCTAAATCTCAATCTGGCACAACTTTTAGGAATCCTTATCTCTTCCTACGTGGATTACTCTAAGAAGAAAGGGCACGTTACTTCTAATTGCTATAGGCTGCAAAATAAGAAATATGTATAAAGGCAGAGCTATTATTGCTTTATTTGCTTCCACAGAGCTATTGCAAATGCTCTTATTTCAAAGAGATCAAGGTCACGGTCATGTAGTGATAGCAGTACATTTGTTAGGCAAAAGGAACCGAGTATGATTTTATTATGGAGAATAATGAACCATTCGTGTCGTAAGGTTCTGTATTGCTTGTTGGTGATTCTGCCAAACCTATCCCTATTAAAAATATACGGGTCACAGGAGCTTCGAATTGACTTTTATCATCAGGTACTTTGCCTTTACCTGAGAAGTCGTCCTTTAGTGAAAGTGTTTTTATTCACGGAGTAGAGTGCGGCTTTGTAAATGTTCTTCCCTATTGTGTTTAGTTTCATCAGGCATAGTCTCTGTACACCTGACTGTCGCAACAATGACTTCTTTACCCGTCGAGCGAATTCATTTATTACTAATGAGAAGACTTGTTCGGATCAAAAGGTCGATCCTATTACAAATCGAATCCCTTATTTATATTCTGCTTGTGCACATACTAGATCTGTGGTAAAAAAGAGCTCTTGAGAACGATGCTAATCAGGAAATTACTCCCTTAGCTGACACATGTATTGGTTAGTCTTTTGATGAATTCACCGTTGTTCCTGGAATTATTCACAGTGATACTGTTTTAACTACTCATTCTCTTTATTATAAGCATGATGACTAAATACAATCACTCGTTGTCGGTCAGGAACATGATCCTGATATATCTTGTATGTCTGTGAGGGCTATTATCAAAATAGAAGCCACCCAAGTACCAATTTTTTATTTCGTGAAAAATGGAGCTCGTATACGAATATGGAGACCACCTGTGGTAACCGATGGTGACGAGTGTTCAGTAAGCATTCAAATTGTATTGCATAAGTAATATCGGCAGGATCGTTTTCGTGTACTCCATGAATGCTCTTGTTTTCAGATGTTCCAACACGACCAAATACAATCTAGCATGATGATAAAGTTGTCGATTCTACCTGTGAAACAGCGTTCTTATGCGATGAATCCTCCCAAACATCAATGTTTAAAAATGAAATTAAGTATTTGCTGGATAATGTTTTTATAGAACCAAGGAAAACAAAATGGAATTCAAATTATATTCTAGTACAGAAACTAGATAATACTTGATTTCCACCGACTATAAAAAGTGAACTGTGTCCTCAAAACAGATTAATTTCCAATGCCAAGAATCGACGGCTACATTGACCAAATTGGAAAGTCATATTTTGTTCTTACGTTTCACCCTCAGAAACAAATCTGGCAAATTCCTCTCACGGAAAGAGCAAAGGTAATTTCGTCATTCGTAACTACAGATGGACTTTATCAATATAAAGTGATGCCATTGGTATGAAAGGTTCGCCGTCAACTTTCCAACGTTTAGTGAATATAATGACATCTAGTAGTGTAGATAACTGTTACGCGTAAATCGATGATGTCATAATCTACAACGATACCTGGAATGATCACTTGCGGAGACTCTTTGATTGACTACGTTATACAAATTTAACAATTAATTTGGTTAAAAGTGAGTTTTGCCTTGCTCGTGTTACATTGTTAGGACATATTGTGAGAAACGGGCACGTTAAATCTATGTAAATTAAGTCAAGGCTATGTACTTCCCATCAGTAAAAAGCAACTAATGCGATCTTGGGGTAAGGCTGGATATTATCGAAAATTTAGTCCAGTTTGTCCATAATTGCTGAACCTCTAAACCCCTTGTTGAGAAAGAAAAATATTGTTTTATTAGTCTTACAAATGTATTGTGGCTTTTAATACATGCAGTGCCATACAATAGAATCCACCAGTTCTTTTAGCTCAAAACTCCGGTCAATCATTTACAATGGCTATCGATTCCTGTGATATAGGGGTTGGTGGAATATTGATTCAAGAAAATAAAAACAGTTTCGATCCTCAATTGTTCTATTTGTTTTTCAAAAAAAACATAAGCAATTAGCACATAAATTATCCCACAATCGAGACGCAATGTTTCTTGATTATTAGCGTTTGAACACATTAAAGTGTATGTTAGTGTACCTGATTCTCCGATTATTGAATTCGCTGATCATAACCCCCTTACTTGTATTCACGAAATGATAAATAAAAATCAGATATTGTTAAGGTAAAGTTTAATCTTTCAGGAATACAATATCAATATTAGGCACATCAAAGGAAACAACAATCTAATTACATATGCATTTTCATGTAAGTAGAAGTATTATATTGCTTTACGTATATATTTGTATGATTCAGAAGACATCTAGCAGTATAATCTGCCTGTATAATTGTTATTAGTAAAGTATCATATTTATCGTTTATTAATATGTAAAAGAATGCGTAAATGTATACACCTTTCTTTTTCTTTATGAAGTTGGGTATTATGTACATTTAATTTGTATTGTGAGTTACTTTTCTCTATGATTGTGGGTCGGAATTTTGACCTGCCTGACAAATGTCTTTATTATAAACAGCATATTACATAACTAATTGTTGTATGAGTTTAGACGATCTTTTATTACTTGGAAATACATGTCTATTAATTCGGAAAGTATTGATTTATGTGTATATAGGCATGTGTGTATGCACGCATGTATGAATGTATGTACAGTCATACCTCTTTTAAGTACACTATACTAATATAAGTATACTATAATTCTTAGACCTGTTTCAATTTTAAATTTTGTTACGGAAAAATATCATAATATTAAATACACGTACACAGTGTTGGACTTAGGACCTCGCTGGAACTAATGTTCCTAAACACTCCCTTTGTCAAAAACGTTGCTACAGTTAACGAACTTAAAGGAGAGAGAGAGAGAGCTCTGTTTAATTCTTTGGTACCGTAGCTGTTATTGTTTTTAATACTAAAATTTCGACCAATAGGTGGAGAGAAAATCAACAGGTATCACGACCAGATTAGATCTTACCTTCTGAACAGCATATCCCGCAGACAAACGAATCATATATAGCTAAATTCTAATTGATACACCTTTCAGTATTTCATCCGACGCCACCCAGTCTTTGAGCTGACCATGGAGAAAAGTGGATTTACTTTTCTCGTTGTTCTCTTGGCTTATGTTCATTCAGGTACGTCTTTAGGGTTGTTCGATTTCAGAAACTAATATATTCTTACCAACTCTGAAAAGTTTGTTGGCATTTCAAATATTTAAAATTACACTATGCAAGTCGATAAGATTAAGTTTTCGTAGCTACTAGAATCAAGGTATATAACATTTGTTTGGTTGGGTTGGGATATGTTCTGATGGTTAGGGCTATTGTGTTTTGGTCGTGTGTCGATTGTCTCATTAGGGCGAAATGATAATAATGAAGTAGAAGAAGAAGAAGAAGCCACTTTGTTATTGCCATACGGAAGCTGGTGAAACCGTGATATTGAATCACTTTTTCCGGTTGTCTTCTATGTCACCAATATAAGTCCTTTCTCACTAATTGGAATCCTAAGTCATCAACTAAAGTCCTTAGCCTTAATTTTGCAATCTCAATGCTGATCTAAAGCATGTAGAATAACTTCACACCAGCTTTATGTTAAACTGAGTGAATAAGAATAAGAGACATAATCTCACATGGGCTTGTAATGAAACACGTTTGCAAAAATTAACCCCATTAATGGCACATTTAAGCTAAAACGAACACATTAGAGGCAATATGCTATCAAAAGTATTGCTATCTCTCTTACAGGTATACCGAGTTATCAGAATAACCAGACTTTCGATTAAAAAATAATCGGCAAATTCTGTATTTCCCTTTCCCGGAATTCTCAATGCAGTATGACACTTTTTCATGAGTAATATTTGCACAATGTGTTATTTGCTATAGTCTCATGGGTAGTATTGCAAGACATGGAAGTAACAAAAATGGACATATTATACTTGACAGTTGTATATATTTCATCTGAATTTGACAACTGTTTGTTTTGAGGGATTTATTTAACTATACACTTTGAAATATAACAGTAACCACCATCGCGATCATCAGTATTATCATCAACCAAAAACTGTTGAGCCAGTGGATACAAAACTTTACAAATATTGATTGCTGATTCATATTACTTATCCAATGATGAAGAAATGTGTAAACGTACGTTATGATATTGCCGGTGCATTTATATTCGCTAACGTAATTCAAACTCTTATTTGCATTTGCAGTTTAAGCTAAATTTTAAGAACATCGATAAAATGGACACAAATACTTTGCTGCCTTGGATTGGTTGAGATGTAGTACTGTACAGAAGGAAGTGAAGACATGTGATAGCTACGTCTTTTAAAGGCGTTTTAAAATTTTTAAAATAAGATAAATTGATTAAGCGACTTACCGTAACATGGCATAAGGTTATCGTTTCTGTGAGCTGTAGGTAATAAGAAAAGCTCCTCTGATATCTAGCCATCCACTATAAGTTTTTGTCTGTTTTCCCAAAGCAGACCATCTTGCTGGATACACATGTATGCCAGTAGTCTAGCAAAATTGTAGTAAAAGTTCGGTCGCATTGCTTTCATCTGTAATTGATATCGTAATCAAATTTTCTGAAATACACGTTAGTACGTTCGATTATGTAATAATAATAATAATAATAATAATAATAATAATAAGAAGAAGAAGAAGACGAAAACGTTCTTGTGTTATTAGGTGAATTTTAGATAGGTGTACTTGCATGCCTAACATACGACTCTTTAAAATTATTTATGTATTTTCATCTGAACAAATTGGAAGTGACTGTCGGCCAAGTACTTTACCTATCTCATTTGTTTGTTCGATCTTTCCTTTTCTGACTTTGTATATCAATCCTGTGTTTTACTTCTGCTTTGTCAGCACCTTCAGGTTCAGAGACTGTCTGGTTAGAAGATGTCACCACAAGATTCCAGACAAACAAAAGGACACTCGGTGACCTTGATCTCCCTCATCAGTTGACATTTCATCTCAGGCGTGGGGCAGAAGCTCTTACCTTAAATTTGGAGAGGAACTATGACATTAATCCAAACACTGACATGTATTTTGTACGAAGAGTAAAAGACGGTCATTTCCGCCTTATGAAAACCCGAAATTTGGACGAGGAGGTAAGCTGTCAGTAGGAGGCAACCCTGTCAAGAGTTTTTGTAT
>JAECUM010031848.1:0-25000 GCA_016617855.1 Megalonaias nervosa
TATATATATAGATCCTCAGTTCTTCTCTGACGTTTCAATACATTTAAATACCAATACGCACCCTTTTTGTGATCGTTTTCATGCCAGTCAATATTTTGCAATGAGAGATGAACAGACTGATTAGATAATGTAACTGCATTCATTTGGTCAGATATTAAGGCATTATATAAGATTGTATCAAAATTGCATAAAAAGTGATATCATATTTATGAGTAATAATTATGTTATCGTATGTATTTGTGTGTATCTGCGGTGAGTCTAGGAAATTAGTCAAGCGCATTCGAGATCCACAGATCACTTTGCAAGGCTTAAGATGCACACAAACAGCAATTAAATACATTTAGTACCAAGAACACCACAAAGGCTCCAAAACATATGCAAATATGAAGAGGGGGTTGGGTTTCTGTCTAGCTTCCAAAATGAGAATGAGATACGTATGTGTGTATTATCGGTTGATCCACCTGAACGCAGAATTGTTTGTATGGCCAATTAAGAGTCAGGTGAACATGAAATTCCAAGAGTAGAAAACAAACCCTTGAAAGTTAACATTTCTAAAAATGTTACATAAGCTAGTCTTTCTGATTCAAGACCCCTGGTTTGACATTTCTGATGCGACGAATCCAGGACCTTTACTTTGCTGCTTCGTTTGCTAGGTTCTGATTTTCACTGTGGACTGTTCCCGTCAGGACGATCTTATTGAAATGGTGGCCAGGGGAGGAAAGTGTTCTGCAAAGGGACTTATAACACCATTTCATGTTGCCAGACATTGTCGCATTATAGATCGAAACATTGAAACATTGTTGCATGTTATAAGGCATGCTACATGTTTCATTTTGGATGTGATGGTGCGGCTGTGCATGCCAACTGCTTTCTTATAATAATATTTACGCACATGACTAATGTAATATACAGTAGAACTTCGATTATCCATCAGGGTACGGGACCCAGACCATGACGGATATGAGAATAGACGGATAATAGAATATGTACATTAAAAGAATTATACAGTAGACCGGGTCATCAAAAAATCATAATATCTACATATGCACACGTACTTGTTTTTAATATTTTGACGTACAATGCCCTGACGGTTAACAGAGACTTACGGTTAATCGGGTGCCGGATAATCGAAGTTCTACTGTATGCTAACAAGATAAATAGAACGCCTACAATCAGTAAAATAAAGAACAATGTCATTAAACTAGGCGACAAATTTATGCGTTCATAGGAATGCACAAAGAAGACCTTACAAGTCAGGTAAGATAAGTGATACAACATTGAACGAAGAATTGGACCATGACCCAAACGCAGAGAACGCAGAAAGTGTCTTGACCATCATCAGCGAAATATTTGTAGATGGACACCTTGAATATCTTCTCGCAGAGAAATCCTAGGGCTGGTATAATTAGTTTCTTACCTAGGGAATTCCGGGAGACTTACAGTTTCTGCTAATGGTCACTCTAAAGAGAATATTTTGGAAAACCCTGATTTCCACATAATATCTCAAGTTTCAATGCTTCCATCCTGTCCTTAGGACACCACCGATTTCTTGGTAACAAGTGAAAACAGTTAACATTTATTGCCCACTACATTCTGAAATAACTTCCCTGTGAAAACAATATAACCTACATAGTGAGGGATTTTGTTGTTATGGGGTTTAACGCCATTTTTCAGCACAAGATAGGCTATACATGGCGGCCAGTATAAATGGTGGAGGAAGAACCTGAGAAAATCCAGGAAAGAACCATCCACCCACGAGAAACTACTGGCAAGCTTTCTCACGTACCCACATTGGCCGTGCCCGAGACTCGAATCCATGCAGACAGAGGTGAAATGGCGGTGGTCCGTAACGGTGAGCACTTTAGACCACTAGGCCAATCGGGGCCCCTAGTGAGGGAATAACAGCCTACAGGAAATCATGACAAATAATACACGAATAGAAACCACCAATGTTCTATTTGGTAAAACGAATAAAATTGGTACTTTAATTAAATAAGTTCGAATTCAGTGGAAAACAAAACATGCAAATGAATGATACCGCAATAGGCAAACTGGAAGGGGGGACTCATTGCCTCAGTACCGCACATTCCTCTCCAGTGGCTACGTTTCATTCTCGATATTGACAAGACGTGGCACCACGGAAATGAAATGCTGGATAAGTGTAATACTAAAGCAAACGAATTGCACTGTTTAATCGTTTTCGCTGCAGAAATATTCAATACAAGTCTCACAGAGAGATAGATAGATATATACATAAGAGAGATGTCAGCATATGGAACTCCATACAATATGAAATAGGATATGTATAACGACGATCCATGTATTGATTCTAAATATTTTTCATTTATTACTGAACAAATAATAAATCACGAGTTATTTTCTTATTTATTATTTTTTCCCAGTTACCTACCTCGTCTTCCATATGTTTGTGTAATTCCGCTTCGATCCTATTGATCATACACGTGCTAAATATGAATATTATAAACTGATAGCTTTGACTGGTTAAATTACGCCTTGTTTCAACAGTCGGAAAAGTAACTAATAGTTACTTTTTTCCGTTCATACGAACTAGATTTCCATTCAAATTTGTTGGCTGGAAAATTGTTATTGACATGACTTACATCATGTTGTTAGGACGAGACCAGAATATGTCACAATAGATAGAGAACGCAGAACAAAGAACTTCGTTGGTAAGAAAGGTATGTTTTGTACAAGGAAAGTAAATACACAATCAAAGACAAATCTGTTTGTCTTTGGTCCAATTCAATTGTTTGCAAGGGTTGGGAGCACAAAAGAACCAGTAGCATGAAACTATGTGAAGTGGAGTGTACGAAACTCGTAATACACTTAATTCAAAAAAATAAACCTCTCATATGACCTGGCAAGATCAACCACAATCGACGAGGGGACCAGATACACAACTATCAACGAGAAAGGTGGATGGGTCAACATCTGTAAAAACAGCTTATGTAAAAACAGAAAAAAAAAAAAAGGTTACCAAAATCTTAAAATGCATGCACTGATTAAAAACAAAAGGTTTTCGAATTTGCTTTCAAAGATAAAATATAATACGGGTCAAGGTAAAATTATAGGAAACGTGATATTTTGTATGGATTAACACTTTCCGTATAATTGGGCCAGTCTTGTGGAAAAAAGAATTATCAGTTAAAAGCGTAAGCTGGAAGATTTATATGAAGATATCAAAGTAATATTTGTTCATCAGTCCCTTATTAATGTTCTCATTTTACATCGTATTTTTGATACCAAGAGACACAAATGCCGTATTTCTTACAGAAAAAGCTATAATGTTTACCCACGGAATATTTATGTTGCATTAAAAAGGCACCGGTTATTGCAAACACTTAGTGTAATTCTCCGTAGATATTTCCATGTAATGTTCATTTATAAATGAGTATATAGCTGAATAATGTGGGTATCGTTGACTTTGTTTGAAAAATCATTCTTAAAGTACATTCGATATCAAGTGGGATTAGGGTGCCATTTGCCATAATTATATTTGCGTCCGGTACAATTAATAGATAAATAATGCAAAGTCTGCTTTTCGTTGAAATATAGATATGACACAAAAATGATTGCGTTCTAGAGACGCAGTTACTAAAGCCATTGCATCTGGATTATAAATAGCGAATCCAACAAATGCATCAAGATACGGTTACACTCAAAATCTAGTTAAACTGGTAACAAGCAAACTACATTACTAATGCTTTAACAGATGCAGTTTACTTACGGAAATAATGCATTATTGTTTGATGAGTTAGAATTTGAGTTTGTTGAGGAGATTTGCAAAAATGGGCGTACACCTATACTGATATGATTCTTAGACAATGATGTCTGCATTTGCAAAGTTTCTTTTCGGGAAACAGAGAAACAGTTGGTCCGTCACAAAAGAGAGAGAGAGAGAGAGAGAGAGAGAGAGAGAGAGAGAGAGAGAGAGAGAGAGAGAGAGAGAAGGAGGGGGAGGGGGAGAGGAGCTGCAGCGGAAGTACATGTAACAACATCATGAATATCCAGAATCAGGGTCAGTATAAGAGCAATTCATTCACAGAAGAATATTATGCATATCGTGTTATCAAAATGTTAACTTGGGATTTTGGTACACGTATAGGACATGTCAGAAACTAATACTACAAATTAGAGAATGCCTACCTACCTATTTCAACAGACAAACAAAGAAATTCTACTCTTATTTGCTCCATAAATATACTTATCAAAACTACACTGTGATTTTTGTTTGTTATTTTGAGACTTACACAATTCAACATTTAAACATATTGCGACGATTCTAGACGCAAACATTAATTTTTGATCCCACTTTTTCTATAACTAGGACGTACCCAAACTGAAACGAAAACATGCCATCTTCATTTCCTAACACATCAATCAAAATGTAATGCAAAAGTAGTATTTAACTGAATTACGAAAAGAAATAATGTGGATGAGTTTCTGAGACCATTCCACAAATTTGTTAGGTTAACGTTGGTTATATTTCTTGTTTATATATCTTAATAAACTGAGAAACATGAACTAAATCAGGATATTCCTACAACTCAATAACAAAACCGACTTTGTACACTTGAGTTGATGTAATTATTGCATAAGTAAAGCTTAACGTTTTGGAAGCAAACTAATATAAGAATCCGTTATGCTTATACCTCAGAATTCTTTGATATCCACCCACCTGTAATGGTATCTCACACCTAAGTTATCATCAATCTCCAAGTATATTGACTTTCAATGCCAGTTTTTCCTTATCTTTTTAAAAGAAATAAATTAAACTCTGTCAAGCCCTTAGCTGTCAAAAACAGCAACACTTTTGTAACTTTTCTGAACAATTAAACACTACATTTAATTACTTCAAATAACTAATAGCTTTATATTATACAGGTCGTCTTTCCAAGCTTCATTTGGTCTGAAAAAATCATCCACTTTTTAGCCCACCATTATTTATTCACCTAAGCCTTGATACCGCTATGCCGCCCTTATGCCTTATATATATATATATACCTTATATAACCTTGCCGCCTGCCTTATATATATACTCTGCCTATATACTGCATACTATATATTCAAGGGTTTTGGAAGTCTCTCAATAATATTATATTATTGATCGAGTCTACGCTCTTCAAATAAGTAACATAAAAATGTGAAAAGCAACAAGGTTTGTAAAATTCAACAAATAATTTAGTTCTCTTGAATACAAACCGGAAATGTTAAAAAAGGAACTTACGGTATTGCTAATTAAATCCCAAAATAATCCTAGAATTACAGACACAAGTCTTAATAATTCGCTAAAACCTTTGAGCATAAGGATCGTTTTTAGAGTTATATATTATAATTCACCAGTGCTTTGGAAAGATATTTCTATATTCTCTGTAACTAACACAAAAAGTGAAAGGAAGACAAGTTTTAATTGTCTCAGACCTGAATGAAATTCGAACATGATGTATACCTACTCATTTGTGAATCCCATTGTTTAATTGTGACATATGTGGATCGTAGTACTTTAGTACTGCTCCTATTCATTTTATATTTACATATGTTATACCATAAACCATTTCTAAAGGCACTATTGAATGCCCTTTTGAAAGTCTACGAAAGCAACACGCTGTCCTTTTTCTTTCACATATTCATAAGACTGTGGTATAAAGATATCATCGACAGTTCTTATTTTATATTCAAACTAACCATTATCGATTTAGCGTAAGTATTTGACAGATTCATTTCATTATGAATGCCTGTAGATATATTTGAAACCCAACTTGTAAGGGTAATGCGTGTGTGTGTGTGTGTGTGTGTGTGTGTGTGTGATTTGGATTTTGAACGTAGCTTTAAAAATGACTCAGTCTTATCGCTATGATGTCTGCAATGTGGCAATTTACAGTAAAATGTCTAGCACTGGGGCATCATGCCGCAAACATTTAGCATCATGTTCCATCCAGATACATTATCCTGACACCAGGGCCGACCAGTCCTAACACTAACCTCTTAATGATGAGCGCTTAGCGAGTTTCGAACCCGCCATCTCCCACATCCGAGGCTGACGCTAAAACCACTTAGGCAACCGAAGCGGTCTTATTAGGGTAATGCATTGGTGATCACGTGGATCAAATTTGTAATAGCTTATAGCTATCAAAACAAGCATTCTCTCTCTCTCTCTCTCTCTCTCTCTCTCTCTACAAAATATAAAAATAATCTCTCTCTCTCGTGTACAAAATATAAAAATAACTGCTATGAAATATGGTATTCAAAAGTTTATTTAAAGAAGAAACAAGTATCTTTCAGCCGACAAAATACGCATTATTATTTCATCGATATCACCTATTTTATTTCCTTAAAGCATTTGTATAATATTATATATTTGACTCGTAATAATGGCATCAGCTAATTTTTCAAAGTCATTGACAAATCATTTTCTAGTTCAGTATGAAACGTTTATTTTAACATGTATATCAGTGTGCAATATTGTGCAATACATATCGAAACGTTTTGGGTTTTGTCAAGACTTGTATTTCATTTCTTATTCAATCTGAACATATCCAAAACTCACTTAGATTTCTACCACGTAACTTTTGATAACTTACTAGCTGCAATTTGTTTTAAATATAATTAACTCCGTGAACAAATTTAACGGGGTTCGTTTGTATATATATATATATATATATATATATATATATATATATATATATATATATAAAGTTAGCAATAAACTGATAATTAATTGTTTCTATGTCAAAAGCTTTATCTTATTTTCTTTATATTCGTAAAACACTACAGAGTAGCAACGATGGCAACATATTGACAGAAGTCAATTCTCTTAACAAAGTAATGGCACATTTATAAATCATCTGCTAATTGTGACTTTCTTTTCAGTTGTATGAACTCTGTCCTGTTTAATACATGGAAAATCCCAATGGTAGCTGACATAAAAAGAAAAAAAAAACAAAACAAAAAATCCAAATAGTTTCACTATGGAAATAGCTTTACTTTCCCGTATACACTTGTTTCTATGCATTGCTTTCTCCACTTTATGTGAATTTTTAAAATCTAAAATCAAACGTACTATTAGTTGAAAAATTGAGTTGATAATAGTAACAGGAAAATTTAACCCCACATAAATCGTTAGTAAGCTTTGAAGTATATAATGAATTACTGACATGCTATGATTGACAGGTCGCTCTTAAACAAAGCCTGAATGCCTGCGAAACGCGATATTTGAAACTTGGGGTTTGAATGGGTCAATTACAACATTGTCAAACAAAGACTGTAACTGCAACTTAAACATTCACTGCAGTTTTAATCATACCAGTTATTAACTCACGAAAGAAGAAACGTAGATGGGATACAATCATAACAGATAGCATTTAAAACGTCAATGTAGTAAAAAAAAAAACAAATATATCCTTGAAGGGACCAATGTTTTGTGTTTGCAACAGGTGTATACATACTTGTCATTTAAGTACTTGATATAAGCCTGTCAGAATCGGAAATTCTTGATATCATTTGAAAATAATAATCTTATTCGAAACTCTCAGTTTCAATATTGTCATTAACTCCCATGGAATCAGAGAGAGAGAGAGAGAGAGAGAGAGAGAGAGAGAGAGAGAGAGAACTAGCTTGTAAATTCAATGTAAATAATTTTGTGTGTACTTTAACAACTGATATCCATTGGCCAATTTTTTTCTCCTGAAACATAAGTTTTGCACAGGAGAGGTGTTAGAACAAAACCCCAAAATATATCTTATTGGAAATGAAAACTGTTAATGTTGACGTTAAAATACTTTTGTTCAACAGCCGTATCTGGTATATAAGTACGCCAAACGGTCAACAACCGACGTTATTATTAAATTTTGATATCAGAAAAAACGTTTGCAATTAGACATTTTAAGTACGGTGTCTAGTGTTGTCGTGTAAAATGTTATAATGATTTCGTAATTAAAAAAGTGTTCTTGTCTATAGTAATATTCATGCAGATTACAGTCTGAAAACGACAGCGTGCTATTTATAACAGCAGGCCCAGACAAATGTGAGAAGAAATTAATGCAGTCTGTTTGAAATGAATTAGTAAGAGACAAAATGTTAAATTAATGTAAAATATTGAATTAATACATCCAGTTATCGCATACATTATCATGCTTGACTTCTTTTTCCTTGACACAGAAAAGTTAATACAGACACAATACATTTATATAAAGCTGAATTTTCCAGGTAACTTTATGTAGTGAAATGTTTCAACAGAGGCGAATTTAGAAATAAAACTAGCATTGGTACCTAGCTCTAAATAGTCTCTGAAGCAAACAAGAGAAATGGCAATTCTTGCAAAGCTTTCATGGGGATATTAAGAATGATTTTGATTTTTAAGCATTTGTTTAATCGTAAGTGCATAAGTGAATTCAGCAAGAAATATAATACTCAGGTTTTTCATTAGCTCAGTGCATATATTTGGAGTCTTGTTTTTTTATTTAAAAAGAAAATGACTAAGAACAGGTAACCTAAAGTTACACGTGACATTCATACAATTTACAACGTGTTTGGTAAAGTATTATCAGTACTAATTAGCCCATGAATTCCCTATGACTGTTGTATACGATCTACATAAATACAACATTTTTATAGATTACATGTATGTATGTATGTATGTATGTATGTATGTATGCACGTACGTACTTATTTCATGTATGTATGCATGATTACATCTTAACTCCATGGAAGGGACCAAATTCATTTCAGATTTATGTTCCTTTTTTTTCTTATTGCTCATGGTATGGGCAAATCTAAGACTAAATGTACGAACTGAACAAAACGAAATCACGAATATAATGTGTACTATGCTTAAATGCACAATAAAGTGCATACCTTTGTTTCAAAGGACTTAACGTTATGATTATTATTATGATGATGATGATGATTTATTATTATTATTATTATTATTATTAATCTTCTCTCGTCGACCATGCATACCTTCGATTCAGTGTTCTGGTTTGCTCAATGTATATCAGCAATAGAAGTTAATCAATAAATTCTATAACCGTCTCGGTTTCTTGGGACACATTTAATGTCAAAGCAAAGCTAACTTGTTTTATATGTGCATTATCTGCAAAAAACAACATGCAATCATCATCATCGTCGTCGTCATAATCATTATCGTCGTCGTCATCATCATCAATAATGCCATCATTATCAACACAAACAATAATAACAACAGGGTAAAATACAATAGCGAAATCCCCACCAATATCATCGTCATCGTTTCGTCTTCGTTGTTTGTATGACGATTATCATCATAATTTACATCATTATTATCAACAGACAAACACATTCTTGTATTTATTAATCACACATTTTCAATTTCTTTTCTTAGTTACAGTTGCTCTCAGCTGGGTTCTTGGTCCTTCTTTACGCATGAAATGTGAACTCTAATACTGCAACTTTCTTGCGCTCATTCAAAGACTAAATTCAGATATAACGGTAAATAGAATTAGGTCAATGCTATCTGGAAAGTTTGCGCTTCTAAGTATTGCCACAGGTGAAATGGCCTGATGCAGGATCTAATGTAGCAACACTAACGTGTATTTGTGTCATAGTCCTCACCTAGCGTATATATGGTTTTCAGACGAGGAATTTTGATAGGTTTTATGTTATAAACCAAGGGTAAGACCCCTCCACCAGGGACATTGCACAGGGTCTGTATCAGATGCACAAAGTACATGTATTTCCTCATCCCCGTTGAATGTAAACAGTATTAGAGGGCCGGGATCTTAAAAGATAAACTACACCAAGGGTATGACCCAGTGTTTATATTGAATATACGTTTGATGTCGTCTCTTTTTATCCTTCAAACTTATATACGGTTATGGGTTGATGATCTCAACAGTTTCAAAGTTATGCTGCAGGATCAAAACCCCTACTGTAGAGCATGACCAGGGGTCTTAACTAGACATACATCTGACTTTGTCTATTCTTTTTTCTTTCTAGAGTCTGTATGATTATATGGAGGTAATCTCAACAGTTTCATAGTTACGACTCAGGGTCAAATACTTACATCAAAAGCACGACGCATGAGCTGTACTGTACTAAACATATATGTACTGATAGGATCTGAATCTCAACAGCTTCCAAGTTATGAAGTGAGCTCATATGTTGAGCTCTACAAACAATCCTGGGTACCTTGGTACAGAGGCAGTGGCAGTGTTCAGTGATTGGTATCCAGGTGGAGTGGGTGCATATGAGGTCTACAAACAATCCTGAGTACCTTGGTACAGAGGCAGTGGCAGTGTTTAGTGATTGTTATTCAGATAAAGTTAACGCATATGTTGAGGTCTACAAACAATTGTCTAAAGAAGAATACACACATATATAATCCGAATAGATTTTAATTCGGATAAAATCAAGACCGATGAGCTTAGACAGATCATGTTTGAAACAATTAAGGGAACAAAAGATTTTCCATTGGGTACTAATGCCAACTAAAACGGAGCTTACACTCTCGTAGCTGTGAATATGTGGTAATGAAGCTACCGAAAGATATCCACTATTTCCTATCATATTTATAGGGTGAAGGTTTTACGTAAGCGATATGATAACCTCATGTAAATAAGCTGTACGTCAATATTCAGTTTAACCAGGGAGAAAATAGAACTCAGTGTACTTGTTGCACACCAACGTGGTTGACATCTGCTTTAAGTGGAGACGCAGAATTACTGTCTTCTTCACAAAATCCAACTCAGATTGGGAGTGTGTGGCACTGACTGAAGAACGTAACAGAAATATTTGCTATTTTGAAGTCCGAACTGTTTGTGCTTAAAGAGAATCAATCACACATAGAGTTGTCATAGACGAGAGGTTTAAACAACTGAACCAATCGATGAATGAAATGTCATTGGGTATTGAGGAGGTTGAAACAGAGACGGATAATTATCAAGTATAAATAAGTATTTAACAGCTCCCAGTCTGGGCGAAAAGCTTGAATAATTATATTACTAATAGCGAGCAATCGACATCTAAAGATTATGTAAATGTGACTAGCTTGAATAAAGATTGTACTGATAGAGAGCGCAATCTCTGGTACAAAGTGGCATAGCTAATGGCAATGCAGTTTCGATAGAAGATAAAGTATGTCGCAAGTTCTGTTAAAATTGCCTCTAACCATAATATGAGTGTAAACAATACAAAGTATTGCAAGAACATATCCTGAAAGATTTACAGTCAATCAGTCACTGATCAGTGCAATAAAAGGGAAAATTCACATGATATATAAATTGATTCCAAAGGAGATATGTCCTCATGCGTAGTATCAAATAACGCTGTCAATGATTTAATTAGCAATGTGCCCTATTGTGTCACTCATTGTTTAAGTAGAAATAATACTCATGGTTGCTGACGTGTTCATGTCAGAATACCAATATCTTCAAGTGACAAGGTCGAAAGTCACTAGGAAGCGCAGACTGAAGATGGTGATAAGGATTGTAATGATCTTGAATTTACTGTTAGTGATTATAATGATGGCTTCATTGGTGCATTCACCTCTCCGACCAAAAAGTATTTGTAAGTAACATTGATCACTCAGAAGATCTATGTACGATTTACATATTTTTTGCGAAACGTGGATTTGAACCTACTTGCATAAGATGTATGACAAGCAAACGACCAGTCTACATATCTGCTAGAATAAATAAAAAATTCTCTTCATATACAGGGAAATGTTTAGAAAAGTCGTTTTGGCCTAAACCGGTTTATTGCAGACGCTAATTGACTAATTAACAATGGAACAATGATGGTTAATACCGGGAAGAATTCGTTGAATAAAAATTAATGCCAATTCCATGCCATCTACTCGTATTGTTGTCTCTTTCCAGCATAAGCATGAATGGATTTAATCTAAATATACTTACTTGGAATGCTATAGGCATTATGCCAAGTGCTTAATGTCTTATCCAAGTACTATTAGAAAAAAAATATTCATATATGTGGCATTTCCGAACATAGGTTATTTCACGTACATCTTCGATTGTTATACTCTGTTGAGGCTAGCTAATTGTCTTCTACCATTGTTGAACAGGATACGGTTTCACCATTACGCAGAATCTGTGAAAAGGGCGGTGTAGCCCTCGTGTGGCATATTAAATACAATAATGATATTAATCGTTTAGAGACAGATTATGCCCGCATACATGGCATCAGATTGAGACTAGCAAGTAACACGTTTGAATGTTTCATTCAGGTCTGCTTAGAGTGTCATGGATATAGTACTGAAATCTACTCTGGTTATACAGAAAACTTGCACGGTCTTTGCAGCTTGTATTCAGAGTATGGCATTTTAATTCCAATTTTGAGGCATGTACTCGTAGGTTGGTTCAAATAAATCACGTCTGCATTTTTGTGCCGGTTCCGAGAAAATATTCAGGTAGTGTTGTTTTTCCGATCAAGCATCACATCGACGTACAGGACATGATTATTCGTGACCGGGCCAATATAGCTAACATTGGCGCTTCATCAATAGTGGAAAACAACAAGTTGGCAGCTTCAGTGGTCGTGGTGACTTCATCACTAATCACACAAGAGCGCTCGCGAAACTTCTCAGTACATCAAAAAATGCCTGGTCGTCCCTGGATGGCACAATCACGTACGGCTGAACCCATTTCAACAATCGCATGATCAGATTCAACAACAATTTTTGCTGATCCGACCAACCAATGATCAGCGCGACGACCGAGTTCGGAAACATGTAGCTGGGTTTTGGGCGACTATGTTTTCACTGAAGCAGAGAAGTCAGTGACTGAAAAATCCTAAGCTGATTTCTCTTTCGCGACCATGCCATGTTGAATATGGATTGATGTGTACTTTATCATCATGCCTTCACAGTGCGTGCTATGCCGTACAAAGACACATGCTGAAAATCGAACCAAGGTTCGGAACAGCAATCACTGGAACATGTATCTGGTGGGGAGCATCAAGCACAAAACTCGGCGGTAATATCGTTGCCAAATTAATGAGAAGCCCCGGAGTACCCTGGGGTATATATCCTGGTGAAAAATATATTCTTGGATCAGTTACTGCGGACTTAAAAAGACAGCTGGATATACGACTGCACGATACCCGACCGAGAAGAAGAAGAATCCGTACATCTCGTCAATGTTGCAATTTACCGACATGATCTCGCGCATAAAACACCAACTGATCTACATGCGCATCAACGCGCCCACGTGGACCAGAAATGTGACTTGAACGCGATAGTGATATCGGCAGCCGCAGAAAGAATCTCCAGAGGAAGTGACAAGGTCCGCAAGAATGCCAGGTTTAAATTAGGCGGACCATAATAATAGCTCATGGACAAAGCCCAGTCATTTCAGGCAAAGCCTTGATGTAACAAACATGCCGGCAAAACTGCCTGCGAAATGAATAACTTCCGAGAGGAGCATGTCTGCCATATATTATAGCCCTTGCTGTTAATGGGAGGGTGAAACAGATCAAACAAGCGATGCAGATGTTATATTTATCTGCTCCAAACAATTCCCATGGAATGCTTGATGTGAGTGCACGCAACGAGCTCAGTAAGCGTATATGTCGTTTCTCCAACACGAAGGGTACGCGGACACGGTCATGGTAGTCTGCATACATACAGATACATCCTCGACCGGAGACAATTTGTAACATGTGTGAATTCGTGTCGTTTTAGAAGACATTACACGTCCATGCTGTGTTTGAGATCCTTTTGCACAACCGCGCTTGAGATTCCATTGGTTTTTCTATGTGTTGCCTGACCTGGGAGACCATGATTGTGTGTATGTGTGCGTGCGTACGTGAGTGTGCATACATTGAGAAGAGGAAATATAAAACTTTGATATATCATGTTCTGTTGCGCTCTGTCATATTTATGAACTGAAATTATCAGATTGATACTTAGAAGCATTTGTAGAGCAACAGCCCATGCATAATCTATTACAACAGAATAACAGTTTTCTTTAAGATTAAACTGCAAGTGCATGCTAATACAAAAAAATGCATAACATATGTTAAAATCAAAACAGAGCACAAGCATCTGTTTACTCAGTATATCTAATTTATAAGGGAAGAATGAAAGTGTTGTAGAAGAGCAATCATTTAGAACTCATAAACCAAAATATGGGGAATCAGGCGCCTATCAAAATCTACGTCGTAAGGCTTGTCGGTGTTAATAAGGTACTAAATAAATAAATAAATAAATAAATACAACAGGACTTAGGAGATATCCATACTGTCGCACAAATTCGCAGAGTTCCTCTTGAAAATGAATGTGTTTCTTTGTCGTGCTTAAGATACCATTGCCAGCGTTGAGGTTTGTCATTACAGAAAGATAGTAACAAGGGATTAACCTTAAATTCATAGTTTTGAAGCTATACACAATTGAGATACTTAGTCTTTTGATGCAGATTTTGTCAATTCCTCAAGTCTGAGGATATCAATACATTTTCCCTAGGTATAAAAAGATACACCATTGGAAAGAATTCATAATGTTCTTCCAGGTTTAGTCAGTGACTCTTGTTGAATTTTCAGTTAAACAATTCATCAAATTAAGCCAAGCAATACAAAATAGCCTACAAATAAACATTGTTGTAAGGTTGAGATCAATTTGATTTTTTCTTTCAGGAAACACTTCTTAGCTGGTTTTATAAATCTCTGATCTTCATTTCAGTAAATAATCAGAATGACAAATTACATGAAACTCTGACTATATTAATTACACACGAATGCACGTTAGTGATTTTTTTAAACAGGTTATTCCCTTTGTTATCTGGAACTCTGTGTAAGCTCTCTTCAAGCGGGCACGGTTGTTAGACCAATTTTCTCTGCAAAGATCTTGCTTTAAGTTGTATTCTTAGCCAGAGCCACGCCTTTAGTCAACATATGTCCTCCCTCGTTTACAAAAAGTGGTGGCCACACCACATAGTCTAAATATCTGCCAGGTTTATCGTGATGGTCGTACAGAAATTTGTCAAATTTATCATTTTGCTTTCCCCTGATTTCGAAGCAAACCGGCGGGTTCTGAAGTTGCATCAACCAGCATAACTGAACACATGAGTCCACGTAGTCCTTGCAGAAGTCCAAATGCTTTCCATGTTTCACCTTCATGTCATGATTCACCAAGAAATTCTGGAATTAATGAAAAGCGTTCATGAATGACAAACTGCAATAGGCATATTTTTTTCACAACATACATTTAAGGCATTGAATCTTTATAGCTTCCTTACTTCGACAGCGCGTAAGTTAAGGGGTATCCTGTTTCCTTGTAATAAACTATTACTGACAATGAGACCAATGAGATCAAGATATGAAAACCAAGAACGTTTGCTAAAATAATTCAAACATTTTTATCCTCTTTCTACCTTATTTTAGCAGCAACCTAATAAAAGATTTAGACTGCGTTTGTGACGGAAACGTACAAGCCTAAGAAACTATTCACAATACAACCTAGATGATTCATTTTGATCGTCCGATTCAGTTTAAGCTTTGTTTTGCGATATTTACCACCGAAAGTAACCAAATTTAGAACAAGGCATATATAAACTCCATTAGGTGGCACGACAATTACCGCCCCCCCCCGGGTCAATTACTCCACAGTCAATTACCCCCCTCCCCCGTCAATCACCGCCTGGTTAATTACCACCCGTGCAGATTACCCACTGAAAAGTACCTACATGATATGGTTATTCCACTGTATAAATGAAGTAAATACACAGAATAAATAAATATAACCAGAAGTAAGACGTTGCATGCGAAGGCCGTACTATATCAATAACAAGAAGATGTCTTTATGTGAGAAATGTGTTTTAATGAAACAAAAACAGATGCTGCTGTACAGTATACTACCTTAAAACGACAGTCTTTTTTTTACTTTAATTAAACGGCGAGCATCCTTATAATTTGGATCAGTTCCAAAACTCTATAATTGTCCAGGTATTACGTCTTTCATCCGCCACTCTATGAATAAAACACGTTCCTATACAATACAGTGTGAATGGGTGGCCGTACGATATTAATACCAAGAAAATGCATAGTATTTGATATGTTGTTACCATTTTGTCAACGGTAGCTGTCAGAAAACGTTAAGTTCCATTAGAAATTAAATTTGGTCTACATCTTGTGCATACGAAGATGTGTGCCAAATATGACCAATGTTTAGCTGATTAAGGATAACAAAAATTTTTAAGTGAGAACCAAATGTATAATAACTAGCAGAGGCTATTACTGCAACAGAGCTAATTGTTGTAACTTACATTATATTTCAGTTACCGTCTGCTCCTAAGTATCACTCAATTTGCACTTTAAAGTTTCACAGTCCTAAGTCCAGTTATTACAAAATAGTCCGATATTCTATGATGTGGTACAAACTGCTTTAGAAATTATGTCTCAGGTGGGAATTTAAATCCATAATATTAAAAACGACGACTAGGTAGGGGTACTAAAAGTGTACGTTGAGTGCAGCTCCAAATAGGCAATCAATCCTGCTACGTTGATCATATTTACGAATTACACCAAACAGGCGAACATTAAGATCAGCGTAGCGCTTTCTAGGTTTCTGTTGATGACCTGCCAAAGTTTGCATAACATAAACTTGCTACAGGGATTGTTCACGTTTGACGCAATCTATAAATTTCCGTATGGCTGGATGACAACTGCCAACATTAGCTTGGAAGATATAGTACCAGCTGGTAATTGGATTTAGATTGATATTCAGATTTTGAACCGTTGAATCAACTCTGTATATGTTGTCTGTTTCTTGTCAGAAAGTAAGGCATAGATGCATGGCAAGGTTCGACCATCAACCGATTCATGAATTGTACTGAGTTTTGTTCAACTTTGCTTTGCATGCAGCTGTATTACGCAGCTTTTCACATTCAAATGACACAACACCATCAGCTATTTTTTTCAGCTTCACATATATGTGGCCATCATAAAGTAATTTATCCTTTCCTCTTTCAGACTTCACAACTTCCATTGCTTTGAACTACATCTGTTACCAACACCTTACGAGTACAATTTTTCATATACTGGATTTCTTTAGGAATTTATAAAGCAGTGTAATTGTTTTACTATTGATTCAGTTAAGTCAGGTCACTTGAGGCTTTAAACATGAGACACCAAAAGCCACAAAGCTTGATTAACTAGACACTTCTCCAATTCTGTAAGTATGAGATAAAAGGCTGCGATGTTAAACACTAAGGGGCACTTTAATTATCCCTTTAAGTATTATTTTCACACCAGCATTATATATAGAGTGGGCGGATTAAATACATAATACCCAGCAATTAGAGTGTTTGGAACTTATCCAAATAATAAGAAACCTCGCCACTTAATTAAGGTAATAAATCTTGCTGTTTGCAGGTAATATATTACATTACCTGGATAGTTGGAGAACTTTAGAACTTGTCCAAATTATAAGGAAGCTCACCACTTAATTAAGGTCATAAAACCTGTTGTTTACGGATAATTTATTATCGAGGAGCAATCGATCGTGTTTGATTAAAGCACCTGAACCTATGTGTTATAACTCTTCCACTTTCTCACATGAAAGCATGGTCCTTTCCTAAATATCGTACGGTCGTCCCATGCACCGTTCTTACTTCTGGTTTTACTGATTTATTCAGCACGGGCTTCTTTTATACAAGGGGAATAACTATGTCATGGTCATAATTGTTCAGCGGATATTTGACACCGGTAGTAGTTGATAAGGGGGTGATTTACAGGGAAACAATTGACTGGAGGGCAAGCGACGCGAGTAGTAGTCGACCGAGGTGGTGGGGTGCGGTTTGGTTGGGGGATAATTTGTCATAGAACCATGCCAGGGACATCTATTACAATTACAGGTCACAGGGACGGCGTGTGCATAATTCTTGGTAAATCTAGTCAGAATTGCACCACAAAGCCGACAAGAGAGAGGCTTAGGTATAGATTTAACGGTACGTATATACGCAGCACATGTTACATAAACTGGTTGAGCATGTTTGGCCACGTGAACTTACGCTTGGAAAGTTAAACTGAATTAGCTATCAAACAGCACATAGGCATTCGGACTTCTCCAATACCCAATATATATATATATATATATATATATATATATATATATATATATATATATATATATATATATATATAGAGAGAGAGAGAGAGAGAGAGAGAGAGAGAGAGAGAGAGAGAGAGAGAGAGAGAGAGAGAGAGAGATGACTTATTTTGATTAAATTCGGTGCTTGTCTGTTGGAAACAGGTTCAAACCGTTAATCAGAAAGCCAAAACATACAATAGTGGCAAAATAAACTAATAATTTTACCCTATTTTCTTTCACTAGATTGAACGAATCATGATAACGAGGAGGGTTGAGACGTATGTAGAGACAGTAATATATTCTGAGTTAAGGAGAGTTAGTGAGGCCATTCAAAATAAATTTAAGGATCATACAGATCTTGAATACGAAAATATATCTGTATGAAAATCAAACAACAATGACAGCGTGTGCATGCATTCAGTGACTCAGCTAGGCTACTATGTTTCCGAAGTTGATTGATTGCTTTAAAATTTGATAAATTAAATGATATGCAAAGAAGAGCTCGCATTTTCCACAGTGATAGACATAAGACATCATTTGTATGGAAGGCAGCAATTTTATTTTCTATATTTTGAAATAAAGGTCTTAACACGTTTTTAGATTTAATGACGCGTAAGATATCCTATTTTATCCCGGCTTACCCGTTCAACTGGGTACTAAGTCTTATATCTAGACATCCCTAACATGCCGCCATGAAGTGGTAGCGTACAGTAACTGTTAATATACCTATAGAAAGGACCCTTCAATTCTGTCTGTCTGTATGTGTCTCTGCCCGTCTGTTTGTCTTAGAAACGCACTATGCCCAAGTGAGGTGATGCCTAAATTAAACTGAACGTTTTGCATTTAACTGGTGCTGTCAGCCTTATGCTCAGTCTGATTAAATACCAAGAAGTGATATTAAATACAGGAGGTTTAAAAAAATAGTTGTTACATTTGCTATATTTTACTGAATGATTGTTAATTTAGCTATACCTGTTTAAATACTGAAATGTCACTTTAGCTTTTATTGAATTGTTATTCATATTTGAAAACAATGGTTAAACTTTAGGGTCTCCACAGAACCAACAGTGTAATAGATGAATGTCATCTGACTGTAATAAAGAAAATTACAGAACCAACAGTGTAATAGATGACTGTCATCTGAATGTAATAAATAAAATTACAGAACCAGCTGTGTAATAGATGACTGTCATCTGAATGTAATAAATAAAATTACAGAGCAAGCTGTGTAATAGATGACTGTCATCTGACTGTAATAAATAAAATTACAGAACAAATAGTCTAATTGATGACCGTGTCATCCGGCTATACGAAAAAACAATATACAAAATAAACAGTTTAATAGATGACTGTGCCATCTGGCTATATGGAAAAATTATATACATAACAAACAGTTTAACAGATGAATGTGTCATCTGGCTATATGAAGAAAGTTCAGAACCAGCATTCAAACAAATGGTTATATCTTCTGACTGAAATTTAAGTCTGTATTTTGTTGTGTTTGTTTGTTTGGATTTTTTGTTTTTGTTTTACCTTTGCAAGACTTCTGGCTGTCAAATCTCCACTTAACTTTGTAGCCTCAGTAACATAGTTCATGACGTCTTGAGTAAGCTGCACCACCTCCTCAGATGTCTGAATAATGTTGATACCGATACTAATTAGATGAATAAGCGTGTATACGTAATCACGATATAAGCATGTGCCTTTATTTTGCAATTTATGTGTCGTGCAAACGATATCGTTGCACAGTGTACGTATTAATGGAAGAGTCTACAAATTGTCAAGAGTAATCTTCCTTGCTTTAGTAATACGTTTTAACTATTAATGGAAAGCAATTCGTACAAAATAAAAAAGAGACAAAAGCTTTTACAAGATTGTGATGAATCAAGATTATAGGCATGAATAAATGAAAACAATAGAACAAATGAAATGTAAAATGAGTGCCAATGAAAATAAATACAAAGAGACGAAAATAGAAAAAGATGGGAAGCATTGCTAAATAATATACACTCGCAAGAAATAATATATAATCATACAAATATGTTGATCACATTTATATTATCAATCGGAATTTTTAAACGAAAACTGAATAAACCGTCTCATGGTGAATACTCCAGAGGACCATTTTTACGTGGTAAGCTCTCGACAGATCCAGATTCAAGTGGTGAATACTCGACATTGTGCATGTGTGTGTATGTGTGTGTGTTTGTTTGTTTGTTACATTTTTAACGTAGCTTTAACATTTTTTCAGTCATATCGCTACCATATCTACAGTGTGGCAGTTTATAGTGATGTCTAGCACTGGGGCATCATGCAGATCCATTATCACATGGTGAATGCTTGAAAGATCCGTTATCACATGGTGAATACTCAACAGATCCTTTTGAAAGTTTTAAAAGAGTAGTATAAATGAATGACCAAATAGACTGAAACAATTTTTCCTTTGGTTCGGATAAATATGGACAAACATAGAAAACGTCGGCTGAATTTTTCAACCTCGAAATCACAAGAACAGATGTCGTCTGTTAGGTTAATTCGAAAGAAATCACATTTTAAGGTACTACAGTTGTAATTCAGTATGGTTAATATAAGGTCGAGCTTAGTGTCACTTTCTCTAAAATATTATAGTACTTTATCATTGTCTTGTTTCATGCGTTTCTTAAAGTCTCTCTGACACAAATACTTGCAGCAATCAGACTGAAGCAAGTCCAGCATTTAATATTGTTTAAATTGAACTGGGTCAAGCTGAAATGAAGGAACCTTCCACCCCTGTGCGCAAGTGTAGTCTTGGTCCATATTCTGTCAT
This sequence comes from Megalonaias nervosa, assembly GCA_016617855.1. Taxonomy (NCBI): domain Eukaryota; kingdom Metazoa; phylum Mollusca; class Bivalvia; order Unionida; family Unionidae; genus Megalonaias; species Megalonaias nervosa. Next base: position 20,904 of record JAECUM010031848.1, read on the forward strand.
TATATCATGCGCATGATGTACAGGCCGACTTCAACCATAGTTCCTTTCCTTGCGATTTTCAATTAAAGGGAAGTACCTTGCTATCAAATTATTTAATTTCTCTTTAATTATGTGTGAACACGTGGCATAACAAGAAAGTCAAAAGTACTAATTTCATTTGCTTTAATTTATAGTATTGCATCACATATGCCTGTGAGAAATGCTGTAAATATCATATCGGGGAAGGGGAGTGGGAGAGCTGCGGTAGTATAGTGGACAGAGCCTCGGAATCGATCCAGGGCCGCCGGTATGGTAATCGCCAAGGCCAGCCTGGGTAGGCTGCCTCTGTGCAGCGTTGGGAGCGACACATAATTCCCCCTTTCTCGGCATGATATAGCGAATATAGTGTTAAAAGTACCGTTAAAACCACAAGACCACCACCACTACCATCAATTGCCTATGGTAAATACATTATTGTTATCAAAGAGTCTTTCAAATCCTTTGATCGATCATGAAAAGATGTCAGTGGCTTGTTACATTAAAGTACGAATATATAATGAATTAACTCTACTGAAAATAACAAAACCCTAGATTGCTAGAATAAAGATTTCCTTTGGGAAAATTATCTCTTCGCGTAAGATTAAAAACTTAAAGGTGTCTACGGGTCAGTCGAGTCTTTCAGTCATAGTTGTCATTAATATGTGAGTTTTGTTTAGTAATATACAGGACCATGCTATTTGGCACTTTAAATCCTTTTGCTGGATACAGTTTGAAACAATGATTACAAGTACTCATTCTTCCGCTTCAAGGAATATTATCTTGATCGCCGTTGTCAAATGTAATAATCCCAATGATAACTGAACCAAACTTACTGATTTAAATGGTAAGGACAGGGTATTATCGGAGACGTTTGGTTTTGCAGTTCATTTTTTCGTGCCATGGGGACGTGACTGGTTTTCTCCTTTTTTCTTTATACATATATCAAATGAATCGGGACTCATTGATTGAGCTAAGCTACAGATCATGCACCAAAAAGACATGATGACACTGAAACAGCAATGGCTCAAAGACCAACTTTAAGACATTCATCTACTTCTAGCTTTCATTCAGTATCAGATATTGTTTTCTCGGCTAATACTTAACGCGTCTTTATATCTGGTAGATACTCTTCTTAGAGGAAAAAAAAATCGAATTTTCTCGTTATGTAGGAACTAATTAATCGTTGTTTGTTAAATGTCTAAAAATATCACCTGTTCTTTTTTGGACCGTAAGCCTTGCAGTGGATAGAGGATCTGAGTCGTTAGGCTATCCAGTTGTCCAGTTCTCACCGCCTTGCAGAATTCATATCCATCCTACATATAAATTATTGAAAATGATGCAAGCATTCAAAACACATTCAGAGCACAAGCAGTTCACTCTTTAAAACAATAGTAAGATAAAGGTGTACAGCCAACTTTTCTTCCTCTCGGCTTTTAATAAATTGAAACAAATCAGAGAGAGAGAGAGAGAGAGAGAGAGAGAGAGAGAGAGAGAGAGAGAGAGAGAGAGAGAGAATATCAGGTTCTCATTTTTATTGCAAAAGATGGATGTTCGTTCTTTATTGTTCACTTCCTTTAGTCTTGTTCTAGAAAATGGCAATAATATTGTTAGTCTGCTGGAGTGGGTAACATTGATTATTGACTGACACTCGTTAGATTTCGATTTTAATATCTTATTTAAATTCAGTACCATCATGGACAATATTGAACATTTTGGTTTCCATGCCATATCCTTTTAGTTGAACATTGTATGTATGAAGACTAAATTTTAATACTCACTTCAAGAAGCAACAGTAGTTTCTTCATGATTTTCACATCTGACTCATACAGTCTCTTTTCTTTAAATGTTGTGAAGGCCATTTTCCACTGATTGTTATAAATCTCTCTGTATCGAGTTGCGAGAACCGAGCCTCTGTTAGGATCAAGAGATTCACCAAGGCTCGCGCCCATTATCCTATTGGAAAACAAGAGAAGAGGAACTTAAGGAAAAGTAAGGAGGCATAATGGTTTTTAAGTTTTGGTATAAACGAAATAATTTTTTAAAATCTGGATGAGATATTTAGTAAATTTTGGAATTTGAATGTTTGCATGTCCATACATTTCGCCGTTTTGTAAATGTACTGAACTGAAAGGAAAATTTGTCTTGTATATTATTGCAGTTTCCCTTCTTCTTGAGTTTGGAATTAATTTCAAAAACCTCCAATGTCCACAAACATTATTTTTCTTCGTCTACATTTTTATTTACATTTATGATAGTGCACCTACTCTGCCTGAACAGGCAAGAACATATATTTTGATTGAAACGTAAACATTTTTGGGGTCCGAACGTAACACTCGTCAAAGGTATGATTTGGCCTATATGTGACGAGCCCAGGCACATATGAAGGGGGCAAAGATATTTTATGCGACTAACAAAATGGTTGGGGCGGGGGTGCTCCCAATATTTTATTTAAACTATTATAGAAGTCCCACCCAGGATCTATTTTGTTGGAAGTTAAATTTAGTGAAAGATAGATGTAAAGCTCCGGGCCCCAGTCAGCAATGCCGACGGTTAGATGGTTAAATATACAAAAAAGAGGTTGAAATTCAATGAATAATAATTTAATAACAATTCAATAATTAAATGGCTCAAATTTCCAATTACACTCCTTCCGCTCGACCCTTTAATATGCCTATTGCATCACTTGCTTAGCAGTGTGAGATTGATTTCCACCTGTCCTTGTATTTGTACGCATCTGTTGTGTCCTTTCTCTCTTATTTCTCCCAATTCCTTCTTCTCGCCCTCCCCGAACTTTCTCCAAATTCCTTCTCCTCCTCCTCCTCGACTTTCTCTAGGCTCCTTCGCATCTTCCTCCATTCCCCCCAACCCTCACTACTACACTTCTGTCGACTTCGACTGTCTCGGCTACAGTCTCAATTCCGTCTCCAACTCTTGGAGACTTGGGACCCAATGGAAACGGAAGTTCTCTGTCCCCTAAAATGCTTCCTGTGAAAACACAAGGAGGGTACAATCTTTTTCCTTAGCCATCTCATCTCATACTACACACAGCCTATCATCAGATAACGGCTATTAAACTTCTTCGGTCACGCATTCGTTTACATCGAGATACCCATACGTTCCTGTATGGTAAAACAAACGTCATAATACAGCACGGTATCAATTACTTTTTATACATACATCAATAAATTCCGTCACATCAGTACATATTCCTAATTCTGTTAAAATAAACAATATCACAATAATCAGACGCATTTCTTTCCCTTACAACTCATACAAAGTACGCAAATATTCAAATATCCATGGTCTGATATATGCATACGTCCATATTAACTAATCTTACATACTTCAACCATGTTTCCAAATTCACTGTTCAAGCATGTGTAAATTCTAACATAGCTCATTAATAAATGCACTGGTTTACTACGAAGTAACCTAATAGCGAATTACAAAATTAACTCTGAGAACAAGCTAACAATCTACATAATTCCGCCTCGCATCTAATAATTCTCTAAGTAAGGCTCAAGCCCATTTCTCAAATACGCGTGCAAATGAAACACTACAGAGAACTTCCGTTTCTCTACATACTAAACGATCGTAGTAATTAAGTGTACATTCTACAAATAATTACAATTATGATGCCGTAATATTTTGCAAAAAGCAAGCAAATAACTTTACTGACCTTTTCGAAGCTTTGTCTTTCCACAGAATCTACCTCCAATTCTGCCGCCAGATTACGAGTGGCTTTATTCTCGGAATAAACCCTATTTATCTGAAATCCTTCCAGGCGAATACTAAATTACTCTTACGATTTCGGATGGTATCATTCGAGTCTGAATTGTAATCACGTCCTCTATCTCAATTTTGATTGGATATCGTTGTGGACCGATCCAATCAAACATTAGCGGACAATGTCCCTCTCTCTATCTGTCAACGTTGGGACTTTCCTTATGATCCTTGAACTAACCTTTAACATATAGGTGGGATAATGGCAAGCCTTTGTTAAGTGACACGACCGGTCGCCTTTGCCGACTCAAGTTTCCGGTGTCTGGCTGGTCATGGTAACCTTGCGTAAGAGTTCA
>JAECUM010031849.1:0-39901 GCA_016617855.1 Megalonaias nervosa
ACCACCCCTTCTGCAAAAAATAATGGTCTCTAAAGACAGGTGTTTTCTCATGACAGGTCATGACACTATAATCAATAAATTTGTGCAAGATTAAGCTGGTCTCTCAATACAGGTGGTCTTTCATAGCAGTGGTCTCTCAGGACAGGATTTACTGTATTTGTTATTAGCAGTCTGTCTTAGAATTAATTGGCTACAGCTGACTCAGTTTTGTGGTGGGTGAACTCAAATTGAGTGTGTTGAAGCAGGTATTCGGACTGTACAACCCAACATTTAGCTCTGTTGTTGGTCTCCATTACAGCCGGTAGTGTCTAAAAGTTCATTAAATGTGGTGGAGAACAGTATGTTATCCCACATGAAACCCTCCACTGCCATTAAAATTGTTATGTTCAAGTTCTAGGGCTTAAATATGCTTACAAGTTTTGTTTAAGATGGTACAGAAAAGTAAACATAAATAAACAGATATAAAAAAAGAAGAAAACCCAGCATCATATGTGAAATAATTACATTTATATGGAGGCAATTAAATCCAAGTAATACCGTCACCCACCAGTCCATCTAACCACCAACCTCCATGAATATGGGAGTAGAAAGATCTGTAATCATTTTGTGGTAGATAGAGTTCTTTCTGATTGTATCTAAAATAGGTCATTGTAACCTGCTTTTTTTAGGTTCAGTGATCTTATTGATTGTTAGCATTGGTACCTGATGTGCATAATTATCCATTAAAGTAGTTTTGCAGAAAACATAAAGTCTTTATCCCTTTAATTTACATCCACAGGAAAAAGTCTATACTGTTGTAACTTCATTCACTAAATAGGTTTGTACTCTACGTCACATTTTCCTTTACTTCCAGAATTCTGATTAGGTAATAGACAGAGAGGTACCAGTACCCTATATACGATACACTCAGAAGGAGGGAAGGATGCTATGTCTGAGCGGATCACAAAGTTTCCTGTGTTGGCCAGCAAGACCCAGTAATGTCAGAATCACAGTACCAGTCTGTGATGAGAGGTTGTCTTGACAACCTGCCATCCTTGAACTCCAGACTTGTTCGAATATTCATCAGCTCAACATTTACAGGTACAGTATATCCAGAAAGAATTTTGTTAAAAATCTTAAATTCCTGTTTTAATTTCATATTATTTTAATTTAACTGTTGTGGCTTTCACTATGCTTCTTTATACACATGCTATAAAGCAGAGCCTATAATGTTATTTCTCCATCCATTATGGTTTGCCACACAGCTTTAGTTCTGGATCATGGACCTTTACCAAACTTTGTAGATGGCTTGCACTTCAGGTAGAGAAAAGGTTTTTGATTTTGGGGGTCCAAAGGTCAAGGTCATTGTGACTGAAAAGAGGCAATTGGTTTCAGTAAAGTGACTATTTCAAGACCTTGTACCAGGCAATGTATTAGATTACTTGCACTTGGGGTCAGGAGGGCAGCTAGTGATTATGGAGTCAATAGGTTAAAGATCATGGTTACTTTGACTCAAAGAAGAACAATTGTTTCCACTCAGTAACTTTTGTTCTGCACACCTTCAAGAAACTTTATGGATGACTTGGATTTGGGATAGCTATTGTTTTTTTAAGTGGAAAGAGCAAACTTCAAGATCTCAGTGACTTGACATAGAAAGCTGATGGAAAGCAAGACACATAGTATGATTAATCAACCCTTTAACCTGTATTGGCGTATTGATTGATGGTACATCAACCATCAGTATCAATAAAAGATTTGTGGCTAATTAATTTGACTACCAGCCACACCTAAATTGGAAATCGTTTGCTTATCTTCAGATTGCTGATCTCAGACAGATTTAACAAGTTGGTAACATGTGATATATTCCATTTGCAGGAGTGATGTTGAGTTACAAATATTGTATGCAATTAGGACTATGTATATATATATATTGTGTGTTTAATTTTTTTGTCCGTGATCATAGATTGTAAGGGTCATTTTGTAAACAAGATATTGCATAGCTAATTCTTGTCTATGTTGATTATATGGTAATATAATTATCACTTTTAGGTAAACATATTTACTTGGATCCGAGTTCAAGACACTGGTTTTCCGCTTGGAAAAAAAACCCCATGGTCTACGTGATCTTTATCAGTTGTTTGTTAAAATTTAAGTAAACAGATCTGACCTTGTTTATGAATTTGATAGAAAATTCCATGAAGATGATGGTATTTTCAGAAAATGGTTATTGGTGGAAAGGTATTTTAGGACTTTAGGACCAAATCACTATTTTCTAATTATTGTGAATTCATTCAAGAACATTCTCAATTATGTCATTGTAATACATCAAGACTGTTGGCACATCAACTTATTTTGAGGTTACTGGGACATCAGCACATTTAAGGGTTTTGGGTATGATTGGGACAAAGTGGGTGAGTGCAGTGATAGATGTTTTGCAAACACTAGTCTTGAAGTCTTTATCATGAGGATGATGTTTAACAGACAGAATATTGTTATCTTCATCAGACACTAGAGAGGAAAGGAATTTGCTGTTGGAGAGTGTCTATCCAAAGCTAAAGACTTACTGTAAAGAAAGGCATGGATTGGACTTTCAGGTATGGTGTTTATTGTTTATTTATTAAAGTCATGTGAAAACAGACTGGGCTTTCCGGTATGGTGTTTATTGTATATTTATTAACATAGCATGAATATAGACTGGACTTTCCGGTATGGCATTTATTGCTTATTTATTATTGTAGCATGAATATAGACTGGACTTTCCATTATGGCATTTATTGTTTATTTATTAATGTAGCATGAATATAGACTGGAGTTTTGGGTATGGTGTTTATTGTTTATTTGTAATGTAGCATGAGTATAGACTGGACCTTCCAGTATGGAATTTATTGTTTATTTATTAATGTAGCATGCATATGGACTGAACTTTTAGTTACGGTGTTTGTTGTTTTTTTTTGAATTTAGATGAATATAGACTGGACTTTTGAGTATGGTATATATTGTTTATTTATTGACGTAGCATGCATGTGGACTGGACTTTCTGATATGGTGTTTATTGCTTATTTATAATAATGTAGGATGCATGTGACTTTTATTTAAGGCTGTTAATTCAGTCCACACATATTATGAAAGTTCACAGTTACCAGTGTATTCAAATAAATCAATTAATTTGATGCTTTCTCTGATGCTGCATCAGAATCAGCAATTTTGGCATTATTGTCAATGGTATACCTTCAGAAATTTTGGATACCATTGTGACCACATGACTCACCATGGAGAATTGCATCATTTTTTAACTTTTGTTCCACATTGTGTTAGAACTCAGACATCTTCACAAGCCAAGGGTCATCAGTCCACATCAGTCCTTGACATATGCAGTGGGTCAAAACTATGTTTTAAAAAGTGCAATCTTGTGGATGAAAGTGTTGCTGCCTGTCGCAAGCTAACTCAATTGGACAATGTGAGAGCTCATTACACCAGTTAAGTATTCAAAATGGTGACTACTATGATGTTCACATGCCTTGTCTCAAAAGAAAAACTTGCATGTGAAGTATTTAAAATGGGGAAACTGACATATGATGGGTGACTTTGATGTCCACATGCCTTAAGTTGAACTTGTGAATGAAGGATTTAAAATAGAGAAACTGACATACGATGGATGATATCATATGTGGATGTCACAGTGATTATTCCCAATGATCTTCCGAGGTAAAAGAGCAATGTGATTGGATCAGTTTCTTTCAGCTGCATCCAGTTAGATGGCAGAGTAGTAGAGTAACATTTCAACTAAGTACACATGATAAGAGTCAAGTCAGTTTGGAACAAAGTGGATTGATGACCTTTGGGTAGTGAGGATGGAATTCATATAACGTTCTTGTGTTTGAGATTTCAAGAATGATAATAGTGGTACTGTTTTACTGTCTGAGATATCCATTTTACCGAGTCTTTTAGTGACATTAAAACTAAAAATAACATCCCCATAGCCAGACTGTTAGTTTTCTCCCATTGTGAATATAGTCAGTGGCATATTGTAAAAGTTTAATAATTAGATTTACAGTTTTTTTTAAAGAAATTACTGATGGTCCTATCTTTTTTCTGACATGATTATTAAATGGAATTAATTTTAAGACAGCAACTTGAAAAATTTTAAAAGTTTTGCTTTCAAATTTAGCAATAGTTTGAAAGGATATTGATAGATGGAAGAATCAGAATATGATTAATAGATAAAACATCATATCACAAACCTAATTTGGAAGATTTTTGATAAACCATCATATCACTCACCTAATTTGGAAGATTTTTGATAAACCATCATATCACTCATCTAACTAAGTTGGAAGAATTTTGATAAACCATCATATCACTCACCTAATTTGGAAGAATGTTGATAAATGATCCTATCACTCACTTAATTTGGAAGAATCTAGATAAACCATCATATCACTCATCTAATTTGGAAAAATTTAGATAAACTATTGTATCAATCACCTAATTGGAAAGAATGTAACATAATAGATGAACTGTCACATCACTCACCTAATTGGGAAGAAAGTAGCATAATATATAAACCACTATCACTCACCTAATTGGGAAGAAAGTAACAGGATATATAAACCACTGTATCAGTCACCTAATTAGGAAGAAAGTAGCATCATAAGAAGAAAGTTAAAGTATTAAAAGTTGGCTTTTTTTAAGCACCAATATATACATACAAATTGAGATATAGTACTGTACAGAGTGTCCATGTGTCTACTGCTGTGCTTGTTTAAAACACAGTTTAGAGGCAGGAGATCCCATGTAAGTGACGGAGTTTTATATGCTGCTGCAGAAGATCAGATCTGATTCAACAGATGTGTCAAATGACATTAGATACATAAACTACATACCAGAATTATCAACAACAACAACAATAAACCAAAATCATGATGTCTTACATTCAGTATCGTTTACAAGTATGAGAAAGGTAAATTTGTTTACAGTGAAATTTACACATGACTGTTATTCATATTTCTACATGTTGTTCATTCCAGATTGTTTCAGCACACAGAGAAAGTTCACTTTATTATTGAACTGTTTGCAAAAAGTTAAATTTACAGATGTACTGATTATGTGTCAAGGTCAATAAATAAATGTTTAAACCTAACCCGTCCACTTACTGTACTGGCATTATCTCATTTTCTGTGTCATTGGTTATTTAATTCAGATCCTTTTGTATAATACAGGTTTTGGAGCATCTTTTTCATAATTAGCAATCTGAGGGCACACTGCTTAATAACATGGATGAGTCTAAGCTTTTATTAGTATCGGACTCAGGCTACAGAAAAAATGTTTAGATAAAATCTCTTAGCCACAAAGACAGCATGGTTGCATTATGAATTATTGTGTACATTGTAGTAGCTTAATCAGTTTGAGTGCTGTAAATATTTTTTTTTTTTGTTTTGTTTTTTTTTTGTTTTTTTAAATGCTGCATAGTGCAAGGTTAGAATATATACCAGGTGACTACCCTATTTCTGGGCCAATCCATATTTGATTGATGTAAATATTGACAGTGGTGTGGAACCCATATATGTCATCAGATCTGTGTATAGTTGTAGTCACTTCTGGGAAAGATGGGACTCAGCTCGCTCCTTTCAGGTGAAAATTTATGAAATTTTGATATTTTCAGATCTCTTTATGTTCACTTCAAGATGTAATTACTCATTTCAGTTCAAAAATATTATTACTGAATACTTTCAGTTGGTGGACATGAGATGGGGTGTACCAGCTGATGCCACAAATGATCATCAAGCAACCACTCTCTGCCGAGAAGAAATATACAACTGCCAGAAGCTCTCAACAGGGCCAAACTTTGTGGTAATGTCTGACAATAAAATGTTCTGGAAATTAATTGCAAATATTTCTTCTTTATCAAAGGTATAAACAGAAATTTTCCATGAACGGTCACTTATCAGACACTTAATTTTCAAATTTGATATGAGAATAATCTGTGGAGGAAGATTACTTCGTAGTTACAGTTTAATGTCATATAGCCAAATTTAATTCTGATTAAGTCACATTTGTCGTGTTTTTAAAATGAAGGTATTTTTTTTAAAATGAGACTCAAATAGATAGACATGTTCTTTGTATAGAGCTTAAATATGCATGTTGACATGTGCCCTTTTTATAGAGGCTAAGAATAAATATTGATCTATATAGATGTTAAATATACATGGTGGCATGTGTCTTATTTAGAGGATAAATATCCATGTTGACATGTTCTTTGTAAAAAAGCTTAAATATACATGTTGACATGTTTCCTTTATTGAGGTTAAATATAAATGTTGACCTATCTCCATTATATAGATTTTAAATATACAGAGTGGCATGTGTCCTTTATATAGAAATTATGATAGATGTTGACATGTGTCTTTTATAAAGAGCTTAAACATACACGCTGATGTGTCCGTTATATGAAGGTTAAATATGTGTGTTAACATCAGTGCTTTATATAAAGCTTATATATTCCTGTTCGCTTGTTTTCTTTATACAGGGTTTCAATGTGCATGTTGACATATGTCCTTGTTATAGAGGTTCAATATGCATGTTGACAAGTCTCCTTTATATAGAGGTTAGATGTACATGTGGAAATGTCTCCTTTATTTAGAGGTTAGATATGCATGTTGACATGTTTCCTTTATCTAGAGATTAGACATACATGTTGACATGTCTCCTTTATATAGAGGTTAGATATACACGTTGACATGTCTTCTTTATATAGAGGTTAGATATTTTCATGTTGACATGTCTCCTTATATAGAGGTTGGATATACACGTTGACATGTCTCCTTTATATAGAGGTTAGATATACACGTCGACATGTCTCCTTTATATAGAGGTTAGATATACACGTTGACATGTCTCCTTCATATAGAGGTTAGATATTTTCATGTTGAAATGTCCCCTTTATATAGAGGTTAGATATACATGTTGAAGTGTTTTCTTTACATTAAAGCTACATGTATATGTGTTGACATGTCTCTTTTATGCAGATGTTAAATGTACACTGTGACAGGTGTCCTATATATAGAGGTTAAATATACATGTTGGTGTGTCTCTACATGTGTTGCAAAATGGTGTAAACCCACAACAAACAAACAATCCGTGTCAGAGATGAGTTTAGTGATCTTATATCCATGATATCAGGTTAAAGGTAATAATTTTTGTGTTGTACTTATAAGCATACATACTAACTCCAATATATTAGGATATATTTTTTGTTGCCAGATCTGGTATGTTGGAGTTAAGAAAATGTGACATAGTTTTAGTGTTCAGAAATTAAAAAAGAGTAAAAGTATGAAAGATAGAGACTTGTCCTACATTATTTTTGACTAGTCCCATGCTCAGAAAGTTACATTTTCATTTTGTACTTTAATCTATGTATATACCTCTATAGAAGTGCCATTTATGCCTCTCAGAATTCCTATTGCCATTGCCCAAGGTAAGTTAATCTTGACACAGGCAAATAGAAATCTATGGGGTGGTAATGAGGAAGAAAATGAACTTGAATGTGGCATTTATTAAGCTGTTGAAATTCTGTGCTTTTCAAAGTCACTTAATAAAAGTTTACTATTATCAGTCATACCTACATTATTTTCTTTGATTGGTTACAAATTGAACATATTAGTATCCTTTTTTCAAACACTGCATACATGTTAGTGACATAACTTAAGTATAATTTACACTTTTTGTTTTTAATTTTTTTATTATCCTTATAATAGGTTGACCATTGGGTCGGGGAACCATCCCATGGTCACCTTACAATCAAACATTTCTGGTTATCAGATAATTTAGGGATAATAAATATAATATACATAAAAAGAAAACACACACACATGCATATGGCACACAATCTCTTTAGATACACAATTTAAATAGACGAATACATGTATACAGCATCTAGGTGACAGACTTTGTGATAATACAGTGTTTTGTTCCTGTTTACCATCAAGTCAGATACAAGTTACATATTCATTTGTTGAGGTCCATTTTCGAAGACATTGGTCCTCTTTTTTATTTACCTTAGCAGTGTATTTTGCATTGTTCTTATGCATTGCAACTATTTTCTTAAAAGCATAAATAGAAGGATTTTGCATATTGAATCTGCAAGTATAAGTATAATATTTTGCTAAAATAAGCAAGAAATTACACAAACTGTCCAGTTGTTTACTTCCTAAAAAGTGTTTCTTTTTTGGACAAATGTACAATACTTGGGCAAGAAGGTGCAAAATGTTCAATAAAACTGTACCAAAACTGTGAAGTAATATTGCAGTCATAGAAGAGATGTTCAATACTTTCATTCTCGCTCTTACAGAACGTACATTTGTTGTCGTCTAATATGTTAATTCTTTTCAAAAAATCATTAGTAGTGATTATTCTATGGATTAATTTAAAGTTAAAAGAGATCATCTTGGTATCCTTGGTACAACATTTTGCCTGGCTATAAATCTCAGACCACTCCTCACTACTTATATTTTTATTTAATACTTGTGTCCAAGTTTCTTGCTTAGCAGTGTGTTGCCTCTTAGCCTTTTTTTAAAAGATCTTGGTAAACAGACTTGAGTGAATTATGTTTTTGCAAGTTCATTATTTTATCTTCCTGCTTTTGAAAATTATTATGTGCTAAATGGTTTTTTATGGCATATTTCCATGCTTTTGGAATTTTGGATATTAAAGAGAAGTATTTCAAGAAGTCATTGCTTCTAGTTTTTTGTTTTATTATTTCAATAGGTATTAAATTACCATGATCATCTACTAGATCATTCAGAATTTCAAAACCGGTTTCTGTCCAGGATTTGTATTGATAGAACATTCTTCTGGGGAGGGGGGATAAAATTTAAAATACTCTGGGATAAATACTCATTTGGACTTTGCGGTTCCTCTTTCCAATTAGGTACTGCCAAAATTACATCTCTCCAAAAAGTTGTTTTTTAATGAGCTTACTAAATTCTTCTAATTTCTTTCTCCCTAAATTCCAAATATCCTTTTTATTTCTGAGTAGAGTTGTATTGACTAAGTTCTGCCACGCCCCGTTTTCATTTTCGAGCAATCTTTTTACGCATCTTATCTTGATATACCTAATAAATGAAAATTAGTCCTCCCTCATTCTCTGGGGTTACTAGTATATCACGTTTAATTCTCTCTACTTTTCCACCCCATACAAATTTAAATAATGTATGATTTAGTTCTGCTTCAACTTTTGCTAATGGATTTGGAAGTGCTGAAAAAAGTTGAATGAATATGGGCAGAACAAGAGTTTTTACAACAATTACTTTACCAACTACTGACAGATGTCTTTGACTCCAGCTTGCCAATATTTGTTTTGCCTTTGTTAGTTTGTTCATATAATTAATTTCCACCATTTGTTGTAAATCTGGAGAAAAATCTATGCCAAGGAGTGTAAAGTTAGAAGAGGACAAAATTGGCCCATATCAGGACATATTCTTTCATTAGAAAACTTTTTGTTTCCAATCCAGATAGCCTTTGTTTTTGTTATGTTACATTTTAGATAATAGAAAAAAAACTTGCAAGATATTCATAGTTGCTTTAAGAGAAAGTTGAGGTGAATCAAGAAGAATAAAAGTGTCATTGGCATACTGACCCAATTTATATTCACTGACATCAAAGATCAGTCCCCGTACATCCACATTTTGCTTTAAAGTTATAGCTAAAATCTCAACCCCAATGATAAACAAATAAAGTGCAAGGGGATCCCCTTGACGACATCCTCTTTCAAGTCTAAAAAAAGATGACATATGTCCATTATTTATAACACAACTTTTAGAGTCATTACAAAACAGTTTAAACCACTTACAAACAGAATCACCAAAGTTAAAAGATTGTAAAGCTTCTTCCACAAAGGTCCATTTAATTGAGTCAAAGGCTTTTTCAAAGTTTATTAACAATAATAAACCATATCTGTTTTTGTTCTCAAGTTGATTCATGATATCGTATAATGGCCTGGTATTTTCTCCACTGAATCTCTCCTTCATAAATCCTTTTTGAGTATCACTGATTATTGATTGAAGAACCTTTTTAACCCTAGCTGCAATGGCTCCTGAAGGAATCTTATAGTCAATATTTAAAAGTGATATAGGTCTCCAATTTAAAAAAATCTTCTGTCTTTTACTTCCTTTGGTAGACATGTTATGACTCCTTGTGTCTGAAAATCTGAAAGTGTTTGTATAATTGACACTTTTTAACATTTTGTGTTTCACAGATATTCTTTAAAACTCTGATTTTAAGTATTCTCTTTTTCAGACCTTTCTAAACCAAAAGTATGGTTACAAACCACTGCAGACAGCAATCAATGTTGCTGAATTTGAAACTCTCTTGTCTGCCCTGAGGGAATCAGGAAGGGAGGTAACTCAGCTGCTGACATGGTTCAAAAGGGATGACAACAATGTGCCCCCAATGTATGTACTACAGCCAATCAGCTCTCTCATTTCTGGCTATAAAGAAGTGGTAAGTTTCCACCTCATATTTTTGTCACGTGCAGTGAACATAAAAAAGGGCGATTCACTGATGGGACTATCTCACCACTCATTTATTAGCTGACCAGCTGTAGATTTGATCAGATTTTATGATGACCATTCAACTTGTCAGCACTCCTGCCATAAGGCCATGTGTGCTAATGGTAATATCCCATGCCCATTGTGCATCATCAATCTGTTGTCCATCAGCATTTGCTTTTTTCGACTTAATCAGCAATAATCACTGGACCAGATTGATCCTAATTTGGCAGGGAGGATCTTAACGTAAAGGCATTTCTAGTTGGTGCAATTCAATACTGGTTTGCCATTAGATATGCCACTGTTACTGAAAATAGAAACGTGCTTTAAGATATTAAATTTTTAAAAGAAATTGACAATAATTTGACAAAAGACATCTGGGCATGAAGGTCTTCCAAATTTGTAGAAATGATGTCAGTCTGCTACCAAATATTGCTGCCTTTGCTACCATTTAAAAAGAAACTTTAATTGACTTCAAATGAACTGCATAACCAATTCTGATCAAATTTGCAAGAAAGCTTTCAGACAAGAAGGCGGTCAATTTTATTCACATGTTGATCTGGTATCACAACAAATTGGAAAAAATACTTTAAAACAAGCTTCAACTCAAAATCAGCTCACTGAATTTGACTAAATTTTATAGAAGGCATTTTGGCATGAAGTCTTTTAAGATTTATACAAAAGAAATCATAATACACTAAGGCAGCCAGTACTTTAAAACCTTGAAAGGACTTTTTTCAGAAATGGCTTTACAGAATTTGACTTAGTTTTACAGAAAGCATCCTTTCATAAAGGGCTTTCAGTCTCTTATTTTTACAGATGATGCCAGTTCACTATCAAGTATTTTACAAAAATGAGAAAAGCAATTGAAGAGCATTTTCTCAGAGAAATGACTGAACAGAATTTTGACTAGATTTGACATAAAGCATATTGTTATTTAGGTCTTTCAGATGTGTAGAAATGATGCTGATGCACAATCCTGTATGGCTTCCTTTCTAAAAATAGGAAAAGCTAAAAATATCTTTTCTCCAAAACAGCTTGACAGAATTTGACAAATTTAACACAAAACTTTCTGGGATGATGGCCTTTCAGGTTTGTACAAATGATGCTTTTCCACCATCAAATGTTCTGCCATTACTTAAAGTTAGCACAGAGAAACCTTTAGTGACTTCTTCGCAAGGACCTCTCAACAGAATCTGACCAGATTTCATAGCAATTATCCTGGCATGAAGGTCAATCAGGGTTGTAAAAATGATACTGATCCAAAATTCAATATGGCTGCCCTTCTAATATATTTAAAATACTGGACAAAATTTGACAGACAGAATTATGATATAAAGATATTTCAGGTTTGCACAAATAATGCTGACCTGCAGTCCAGTATGGCCTGTTATTACAAAATGTAGAAAAACCTATAAACCACCTCTCTAAAACTGCTCATTACAGATTGATCACATTTAACAGATGCATTTGTGCAGTAAAGTCTTTAAAAATTAATAAATTGTTACAGGGCAGCAATCAAATATGATAGTTATTTTTCCAAATAGAAATTTAATAAATGATACAGGGCTGCAGTCAAGTATGGCAGTTATTTTTCCAAATAGAAAGAAGCTTTAAGTGACTTCTTGTCAAAAACACTTAATAGAATTTGATTAAATTTGATGAAAAAGAAGGTCTTTCCAGTGTGTACAAAATGATGCTGATCTGCCATCAAAGTATGATGGAAGATTGTAGAGGAACCTTCAAAGTATAGTAATCCCCTTCCTGAATGGTCCCAAGGACCAGCAGGCACCAGCTTTATACGGACGGAATCCCTTGGCACCATTGAGTTGTGTTTAAAATCAGCAGTCAACATATTCGTGCAAAAACTGTCAAATTTACCCCTGTCGAGTGGCCACATAATGAGGTTTACTGATAGAACTCTCACAAATATTTGTGGATTTCTAAATTACACAGATTTATTTTTTTTCCAATGTGCCAATAAAGTAAATTTGATTCATACAAAGAGGTAAGTAATCCAATTATCCTTACTACTATTGTCCTTAGATGTTAGCTTTATCACTTTGAAAATTACTGGCTATTATTAACACTGATAATTATGAAGATTACAAAAGCTAACTGCAGAGTTGCAGTGTTGTTCAGCTCATTTCAGCATGATATCTGGTTCCCAGAAAGTAAGACTGGTATGTTAGCTGTTGTGATTTCTCTCTTATAGGTTGTGAAATGTACTTGAAAGGGTACCAGACTCAAACCATGTGGATCACATGACATACTTTCTTCCTTTGTAAATACCAAGCATGTTGTACAATAGCTACAAGTTACCACTGAAGGAATTAATTGTTGCAACTTTTAAATAACATTAATGTATACTTTATCACATTGATTCCATAGCACCCTTGTGACTTTTAAATGAAAGTATAAAATATTTTAAAATTAGTTGTAACTTTCATTCTTTATGTGTAGTTATTACTCACCCTCTAGAAAGGCCACCCAATTTATAAGTTGATTTCCTGCTGCTTTTACACAGTTTCTGTTTATGGCCATGATGCAGGGCATTCATACTATTTCACACAGTTTCTGTTTATGGCCATGATGCAGGGCATTCATACTATTTCACACTGTTTCTGTTTATGGCCATGATACAGGGCATTCATACTATTTCACACTGTTTCTGTTTATGGCCATGATACAAGGCATTCATACTATTTCACACTGTTTCTGTTTATGGCCATGATACAGGGCATTCATACTATTTCACACTGTTTCTGTTTATGGCCATGATACAGGGCATTCATACTATTTCACACAGTTTCTGTTTATGGCCATGATACAGGGCATTCATACTATTTCACACAGTTTCTGTTTATGGCCATGATACAGGGCATTCCATACTATTTCACACTGTTTCTGTTTATGGCCATGATACAGGGCATTCATACTATTTCACACTGTTTCTGTTTATGGCCGTGATACAGGGCATTCATACTATTTCACACTGTTTCTGTTTATGGCCATGATACAGGGCATTCATACTATTTCACACTGTTTCTGTTTATGGCCATGATACAGGGCATTCATACTATTTCACACTGTTTCTGTTTATGGCCATGATACAGGGCATTCATACTATTTCACACTGTTTCTGTTTATGTCCTTTATGCATACTATTTCTGCACAACCGATATATGAGAACGTGTGACTGTCATTGATATTATGTGTGGCAAGAAAAGTGTAGGTATGTGCTTTCAGCATCCCAGTCAGTTCCAGTTACAATATCAAATTATTCAAATTACTTTTTTGTCAGATCCCAAGCCATCATCCCAATAATATGTTTGGGATGTAATCCAAATACAAAACTATTATATTAAAATCATTTATCACACATACTTCAATCATTGTTTCCTCCAACATTTATGACCTGATCTTAATTGGTTTCCAATTTTTACCACCACACCCACCCACCCCAAACCCTGCATGAAGTGCAAAAGAGTTTATTCCATATCCCAGGTGTCACAGTCATTGGCATTAGTATTGGTTTTCTTTCATCTTTAAGTCAATATTTCAGATGCTGTTGTATCTGTGGTACTGAGGACTAATACACCACCATACCTCAAGGAGGTCACTGTGACCTACAGTTCATGCTTTAGTAACAGTGTCTTGTATATTTACCTGTTTTTGGGACCTTGTTGCATGTAGTCATGAAAATAGACCAGTGGTTGATGCAGAGGAGTACTTTAACATCAAAACTGAAGTTGGTCACTGTGACCAACATGCTTCAGTGGTCATGAGAAGTGTTTACTTTGAGATTAGTTTTTGGGAAATGCTTGTCTGTACAGTCATGATAATATATGTACATGTATCCTGGACTGTAGTACACCAGAATGAAAAAGTAGATGAGGTCACTGTGACCAGCTTTTTATGGATCATTGATTATGCACACTTTTATGTTTAGATGAGTGTCTCAGACACTGCTGTTTGGACATCAATTAGATTGGATATGATTGTACATTCTGAAAAGTACAATATTTCTGTATAAAAAATAGCCACTTAGGTTGTCTTACTTACAGCTCAGTATTGATGATCTTGAATAAGTACAAAACTCTTATGTCTGAATAAATGTCTTCAGACAGCTTCATTTCTTGTTCTTACACTTGTTAAAATCATGGATTGAATTCACTATCACAGGGATATTAACTGAAACCAACAGATTAGATATACTATTACAGACTGAAGTACTAACTAAATCCATGGATTGAACACACGATCATGGGGATAATAACTGAAAGTATAGCATGGATGCACTGTAACAGCGATACTGAAACTGATGATTGAATACACTATTACAGGGTTACTAACTGAAACCATGGATTGAATATTCTATCACAGGGATGTGACTGAAATCATGGATTGAATATACTTTAACAGGGATACTAGCTGAAACCATTGATTGAACACACTATCATATGGATACTACTTGAGACCATGGATTGAATACATTATCACAGGGATAAAACTGAAACCATGGATTGAATACACTGTCACAGGATACTAGCTGAAGTCATGGTTGGAGACTCTATCACAGGGATACTAACTGAGACTAAGGATTGAATATTCTATCACAGGGATATAACTGAAGCCATGGATGGAATACATGATGATAACAATACTAGCCAAAACCACGGATTGAATGCACTATCACAGAGGTACTAACTGAAGCCATGGTTGAAGACACTATCACAGGGATACTAACTGAAACCATGGTTTGGATACACTATCTCAGGGGCTCTAACTGAAATCATGAATTGAATATGCTATCACTGGGATACTAACTGAAACCACAGATTGTATACACTATTACTAACTGAAAGCATGGATTGAATATACTATCACAGTGATACTAACTAAACCCATGGATGGAATACTATCACAGGGAGGCTAACCATGAATTGAATACACTGTCACAAGGATACTAGCTGAAACCATGGATTGAATACACTATCACAAGGATACTAACTGAAACCATGGTATGAATACACTATCACAGGGATTCTAGCTGAAACTATGGTATGAATACACTATCACAGGGATACTAACTGAAACTATAGTACGAATACACTATCACAGGGATACTAACCACAGGGATACTAACCACTATGGCAGGGATACTAACGACAGATTGAATACACTATGACAGGGATACTAACCATGGATTGAATACATGATCACTAGGATACTAACCATGGATTGAATACACTATCACAGGGATACAACTGAAATCATCAATTGAATACGCCATCAAAGGGATACTAATTGAAGCTATTGCCTCTTCAGTATCATTCTCTTATAGGTTATAAGAATTTGTAATTCAGTGATAGTAAAATCAATAAGTTAAAGATGGTTGCTGATGAAAGTTTAGAGTATTTAACTTCATGATAAACATGTATTTTTACAGGAAATCCAACCAATCAAACCAACATGAAATACTGTAGATTGGTGTGTATTTTGTTGCCAAAGACTGAAATGTGTATCCACTCCAAAATAGCAGTTTTTTCATAGAAAAGCAATGGAAACAATTCTCTCTCACCTAACATCCATACAGTATTTATTGAATGATTTATTTACAAACTCATCCAATTTGTACTGGTTGAAGATCATTAAATCCTCTTATCATATAACAGTTTGCTGATGAATTATTTCTCATGGGGCTCTTGTTGAAATTTTGAACATTAAGTCTGTGAAAAACAGTACACTGTATTGTATGGCTATGATTTCCCATAAGTCTGTGAAAGACAATATTGTTAGGCTATGATTTCCCAAGGTGTAATACAACTTTCATTAACTGTACCTTTTTCTTTTACAGTATTGTTCTGTCTCTGCTTAAAATTGTCTTCATAATTTTTATTTGTAAAAAATGTAAGACATGTAGTGGAATCACATCATGTTTCCAGTCATTGTCCAAAGTTCATCATGGGTTTTACACACCGAGGCAGCAAGTGGGTTCGTAATGAGACATGATGTGCAATTACCTCTTGCTTCCAGTCATATCCAGAGTTCAACAGGGGTCTTATACCCTAAGGCAACAAGTGACATCACAAGGATTATGTGATAATTTAATGGTCATGCCATTTTTAGTTTGGCAATAACATATGTTTGATGTAGGAGAACATCAATAATTTTAATTAATTTGCAAATGTACATCTTTTGTTCACTTCAGGAGAACAAAGAAGCACAGCAACACTGGGACAGAATCTACAATGAACTGAGAGATGGCCTGAAATTTGCAAGCCAACAGTGCTTTGACAAAGGTCTTATCACAAAGGATGTCAAGCACAAGTACTTCATGTCAGGTAAGTAATGTAAGTTTCAATTATTGTCAATGGTCAGAAACAACCAGGTGAAAAAAAAGTTGTATGGACAGCTCACTTTAATGATAATCCCTGCTTCCAGGACCAAATTATAGTCATAGAATGTCAGTTTTAGAATTTAGGTTGCAGTCTTCTGTATATTGAAGTTAACAATTTAAAAGGCTATTCTAGTGGTATCATTTAAAGTTCTACCACCTCAACAAATGGAGTTTGTTTCATAGGGGGCACATACTTGAGTCAGCCTGTCTGCCTATCTGCCACACCTTAATCTGCCAATCATATCTCCATAACCAGTTAACATGTCATCTTGAAATTTGGTATGAATGTGTATGTCACATCTAGACTGTGTTATATACAGTAGTATGATGTAATTCAACAGCTTTGATTTGATATAAACCAATTCCAGTATTCCATAAACCAGGTCCAGTTTAATGTAATGTGATATGTTAATGTGTTTTTCATTATCAAGGTCATCAAGCAATGATCCCATTGTCCTTGTACATAAAAAATCCATAAAAGAGACAGATAATCACTGTAACATTAGTACATCGCTTGTATATCTAACCTGTAACTGGATGATTCAGAGTTTAATGACTGTAAAACTTACCTAGCCTTAGTATACAGACCTGCCAACCCTTATGATTTTGTCGTAAGTCTTTTGGAAATGACACTTTAAATATGGACTTGTGGAATAAAAGCACAAATTATGGAAATACAATTGTTTGTTGTAAAAGCTAGATACTGATTTATCCGTGTTTGATTCGGATCCAGGTTTCATATTTGATTCAGTGGAATTGGTTAGGGAACCAGTCTGTCTTGATTGGAGTGCCTCAGATGCTTTAAACTGCACATATTTTGTGATGTAAAATGTCTGCATGATCAGGCTATTTTTTTTAAAAACGGCATCCAACAAGCAACATGTTAGGATGAAAGGGACAATAAACCTCTTTTAATAGTACAAAAGAGTATAAGGGAATATTTAAATTCTTCGGGAAAAATCAGGAAGGGCAACAGTTATTTTTAGTGGACATTGTGTGTTGATATGAATTTGTCACATAATGAAAAAAATTTGTGCACAGCCTATGTGAATTTTTTTTTAAGGATTACATTGAATTGAGAGATATCAAGAAGACATCAAGTTTCCATAGGGTTTGGAATTGCAGTTTGAGAAATTGTGCTTGAGGTAATTAAGGTTCAATTTAACTTTACAGATGTTTGAATTGAACATTTTACTGTAGCTGCATTAGTCTTGAATGACACTTCTTGACTTGAAAATGCAGGTTTTCCAGCTTGACAATAACATTGCATGCTATTTTGTTAAACATTACTGAAAACTGGTCCAACTTATAGAAATAAATTGACTGCCCTACTGAGAAGGTCTTGATAGGTTTGGCAGGTCTGAGTATATACTAGGTCAATTTATCCAGTATATAGGCCATTTTATCCAGTGTATAGGCCAATATAACCTGTATATAGGCCAATTTAACCATTATATAGGCCAATCTATTCATTATATAGGCATTTTATCCAGTCTATAGGCATTTTATTCAGTATATTGGCCAATATAACCTGTGTATAGGCCAATTTAATCATTATATAGGCCAATTTAACCATTATATCGACCATATTAAGCATTATATAGGCCATTTTATCCAGCATGTAGGCCAATATAACCTGTACATAGGCCAATTTAACCATTATATAGGCCGTTTTATCCAGTATATAGGTCAATTTAACCATTACATAGGCCAATTTAAGCATTATATAGGCCATTTGATCCAGTATATAGGCCATTTTATCCAGTCTATAGGCCAATATAACCTATATATAGGCCTATTTATCCAGGATATAGGCCAATATAACCTGTATATAGGTCAATTTAACCATTTTATAGGCCAATTTAAACAGTATATGGGCCAATTTAACCATTATATAGTCCAGTTTATCCAGTATATAGGCCAATTTTTTAACCATTATAGTTGGTGTCCAGTGGCATTACAAATGGTACCAGGTGCAGCAACCAAAAACTATTAATGAAAATGTCCTTAGTAACATACAGAAGACAGTTCTTTTTACATTAGATTTTATAAAGTTTAATATGTTTTTTATCATTAACACACATTCAGCTCATCCTCATTAGGTCAAGTCTGCCATGATGCTAAAACTGCCACCATGTTGTCAAATGGTTTTTGTTGCTCAGGTGTACAGGGTGCAGTCTCCCAGCTGATTTCAAGTTGTTAACAGTGCTAACTTTTTCTGTAACTTGTCTTAAATATTTTGTTTAGTTTTATAGAAATGTTTCCTTTCTCCAGAAGAATAATTTATTTATCTTTTATTATGATGACAGTAACAAGTGTTTGTTCAAGGTGTATCACACCAGAAGACTGATATCAACTTCTGTCTACTCTTCATGGGAAATGTACATTATAAGCTACACAAGTCTGATAGTGAATGGAATGCATAGTGTCCACATTAACAGTGTAAAGAATGGTATAAAATTATTGAAGCATGTGTAACAAGAGCTGTGTAATAGACATTTTTCAGGACCCAGATATACATATTTATGCAGCACCATTTATCATTTGCGATAGCACTTGAAAGCAACCATAGTTTTGTATGTGACCTAAAAATATGCCACATGCTTTGCTTCACCAATAACCAGTTATTACTAATCTCATATATATACTGTTAAGTCACTTTCATTACTTGGAATGACTTCATGGATTTTTCCATAAACTGTGATGTTGCTGGACCCTTTCAACAATCTGCTTATTTAAGTACTGTGAAAATTTTCTATTTTTTCCACAAACAATTGAAATTGATGTCCATCGCAGTAAGATCAAAGTTTACATAGGGTTTTGCATCAACTTGTAGTTAGTACATGTGACTATATAAGCAGCTACACTACACCTCTGTATAATTGTTTTATATTTCATTCAGATAACATGCTGACCTTTGACCTTTTCTGTATGTCATTTCAGTTACAGAGGATGAGATCTTCAATGGGATTCTGAATTTTCCAGGAGACCCAACAGAGCACTGTCTGTGCTTTGTCAGAATCATTGAGGACCTTGAACAGAATCTGCATCACCCAAAAGCTTGGCGCTTTATTGACATGATTCAAGAAAACAAAGTCGATGAAGAGTCACAGCAGATTCTGTCCAGTCTGAGAGATGAGAAAATCATTCAGAAGTTGAAGGATTTCAGTATCACAAAGTAAATTTCCTGCTTGTTATTTTGTCAGAATGGGCATGTTTAACCTTTGCCCAGACTTTTTAGCATAATGCATATATTTTCAAATTGAGTCCAGAAGAGGGAGGGAGTAATAGCATTTAAAACAATCTTTTGAGACAAGTTAGCATTTTCAGGCAATGAGGTCTTTAGGGATTACAAAAAATAAGGTATTCCTCCCCACCACAGCAGTGATAAGGGCATACAGTGTTACCTTTGTCCATCTGTAAGACCATCACACACTGGTTAGGGTTTGTGTTTTGGTCAGTTTTTTGTACTTTGGTGGGACATCTGTGTTTCTCTTTGTCTATCTGTACGACCATGACCAATTTGTTTAGGTTTTTGTATTTAGGTCATTTTTCTGACCCTTTTGGGACATCTTTGTGACCCGCATCCATCAGTATGACCATGCCACATTGGTTAGGTTTTGCATTTAGGTCAGTTTTTTCAAGCACTTGTGGGGCATCTGTGTTGTCCTTGTCCATATGTACAAGCATTACATATTGGTTAGGTTTTGTGCTTAGGTCAGTTTTCAGGCACTGTGATGCGACATCAGTGATACATGAAGATATTCAAGTTATTGCTTATAGTTGAACTTTTCTCTATGTAAAATTTAATTTCGTCCAACAATTTCTGAATTTTACTAGTTGTATTTAGCAACTACAGAACTAGGGAGAGTATAATATATAATATATTTAACAGTATCATCTACAGTCTGACTCTTAGAGTGCAAAGTTGCTGAATTGTTCCACATTTAATAAATAGCCATTACCTGACATGAATCTAATTTTTAGTTTTATTTTCTTCTCTATCACCATTTTATTTTTATCCTTATTTGCAAATCAAATTATTTATGTATACTTATTTTGGTTTCTACATGAATGGTACTGGTCTTACAAGGACAAAAGTGTGTTTCCATGTTTGTTCTTTATGGACAGGTCTAAAAATATTTTTAACCTCTGTTTTACACTATTGATTAGATTGTTATACATGCCAATTCACAGTGCAGGGTGTCAAATGAAAACAGTGAGTTTGATCTGCCAAACACAGTGGCATGATCATGTTTGGAAAAACATGAATTACCAATAATTCTTCCATAACAAAAGGGGTGGTGGGTGGTGTGGAGGGACACATTCTGAACTCTCAGTGATTGTTTCATTTGAAAAACTTTTAGAGCTTGTTATAGCCTCTGGCAAGGTATATACAACCCATTTTTAGTCACTTGGTAATTGCTGAGTAATATCAGTCATTGTGCTGTATACTTAGTACTGAATATGAATGGGGCCTGACAATCTTTTTAACCATCAGTATTATACAGTATATACTCACTAATAAGATGAGACCAACTGCAAACTGCAAAGACCCAGATCTGCTGTCGCATAAAGCACCAGCAGATCTGAGTCTGTGCAGTTTGTTAAAAGTAATTTGTACAACAAACAACATAGACACTAATCTGCAGGCACATTATGCAATGGCAAATCTGGATCTTTGTTTGCAATTTGACTCGACTTATAAATTAGTATATACTGTACATTTGGACAAAACAAAGGGAAATGGCAAAGATAAAGCAATTAAAATGCTTGTCTGTGCAAACCACAAGTTCATTTTGGTTAAATACACATGTAATGGCATTTCATAATGAATGACATTTATCTCAGAGATAATGTATAAAGTGCTGATCTTGCATACACTGAATTAGCGTTTCCTGAAATGGGATGTGCAGATATGTAAATACAAGGTTTTTAAGGCACTTTGTTCAAAGTAAGGGTGTGCACAGAAAGAAAAATAAACACCAGAACTGCCAACCATAATTCTTTTTTATGTAAAAGAAAACAGTGAAACAATGTTGTGTAAGCATTCTTTATTGGCAAGTAAGGATTTGATGCAACCTTGTTTAACTAGCCCTTATCTAACTGCCATTGTACTTGTTGGCTGCATCAGTTCACAATCATGACAAGAAATTAATATTACCATCTATACTCACTTATAAATTAAGTCAAACTGCAAACTACAAAGATCCTGATCTGCTATAGCATAATGCGCTTGCAGACCAGAGTACATGTTGTTTGTTGTACTGATTACTCCTAAACAAACAGATTCAGATCTGCAGTTGGACCATAAGCTAGTATATATAGTATGTCATACAGGATTGATGAGGCTTGAAAATTGATGACGCACTATGTATGAATGGTCTTCACATTATTAGTACCATTCATTCATTATGTAATCGATTTTTATGCATCCTGTAAAATATTTAATATAAATGATATCTTTTCTTCATGTTTAATATACATTTTGGAATACTGATAGAAATTCATACATCTTCAACCAAATCCATGCTGCCAAAGAAGTATTGTAGCTTTGGTTAGATTCAGTAGATAGATGGATTCTTTCTCTCTCTCTCTCTCTCCCTGTTTCTCTGTCTCTCTCTCTCTCACACACACACACACAGACACACACACACACTTCATCATATATCTAATATCACCACATAGATATATGTGCATAATTACTTTCATTTTATAGAACACAGGTGAAATGGAGCAATAAAGATGGCATTAGCAGAGAGGACCATAAGACTTACTTGGAGTCATTTGCTGCAACTTTCTTTGACAGTGTGGTGAACCTCATTGACAAAGCTGTACAGAGGGAACAACGCCTGAATCAGGATGAAGCTTACATTGAGGTATTTTCATAAGTACAGGAATTCATAATTCAATTTTAATTTTGTTCATGACATTTAACTTCCATTTAACCTACACTTACTTTGATGTCATGAATTTAAATATTTGATAGAAAACCATTGAAGTTACAAATTGGTCCACTTAAATTGAAGCCACACCCATAGCTCCAAGTCTTCATTAGCATTTGAATCAGGGTAAATATAAATCTTTATAACTGCAAAACTTCTGTAAATGGTACAACGAAATCTCAGTATACAATTAATTTGGATTTTACCTGGCTAATGACACTGGATCCTTGCCCAGGTGAAATTTTTCAGGGGTATTAACCTGGCTGAACAAGACGTCAGTTGAACTACTCCCAAGAGCTTAATTAGTTCACATCTCATATAAGTTCTGCCTCCTTACTGCTTTGGCGATTGGCAAACAAAAGCAGTGAATATATTTCCTATTGGGGAACCCATCTAAACGCAGTTACGATAAGATGGATCAATATCACTCATGAAGCCCCATGTTTTCACTGCCAAGAGTAGGTTACCATTGATGGATATTCAGATATTGATAATAATTCCTGTCTACTCCGGACACTTCATCTCAAGGTCCTCTACATGACCCAGTTCAAGCTCTGAAGTGGTATTTCAGGAAGACCAAGCTATTGCATAGAAGGAGATTTTGCCTCATTTTCCCTTTAAAAGAGGGGAAGGATGATCTCTTAATACATATACTTTCATCCTGAATAAAGTGGGCTATCTCAACGTATTGGACTAAACCCACACTAATGAAGTTGCTTTGCATATTGGCTCACGAAGTTAGAACATGCGCCACAAAAATTGTGTATGAGCGAAAGTGTTTTCTGACTAATTATCCATGCCATGGGGTGGAGATCTGAGTACATTTCTTCAGTTTTTATAATGGCTCTTTCATCCTAAAAGGCTCAATTCAGTCTGGAGGAACCTTTACAGATTGTGCAAAAGGTTACCTTTCCAGGTCATTCAACGGCTTCATAAAGATGTGGCTTCACAACTTACATTGGATTGGTGGGAGGGAAATTTTTTTCCTTTTGTAGCTGCTCCCTGACATATAGATCCTATTTTCCAGTTGGGTTATCTGGAAGCTGTCTCACATGCCTTAGGGACTGCAGATGGTCTCTCCAGGGTAAGGGGATTTATCTCCCTCCACCTCTTACCTGTTCTCCTAAGTTATTATGATTCAGTAATGTATTTGAAGAAGAAATAAATTTTTTCTAGCAAAATGTTTCATCAATAATTTTTACCCCATCATAGCACACAAAGACCCTCCCAACCTCACTGCAGTCAGATCCATATAGATAGCGCGCCTGCTCCAGTAATAACTGCTGAATTCATAGGATTTAGTGCCAATCCGGTATCAAGGGGAGATCATTTGAAAAAGTTTTGACCTGGGAAGGCTGGATTTGCGAGTTAATAGTAATTCTAATGTATTATGATTGGGTAGGTATTATTGAAGAAACATATTTTGTAAAAAATTTGGTATCTTCATTAGTATTTAATTCAAGGTAAATATAAATCTTTATAATTGTAAAACTTGTGTAAATAGTACAATGAAATCTCAGTATACACCAATAATTGAAGCAAAAAAATTGGATTGCAGTTTTTGAAGTTATGATAGTATCAGTTGCCAAGCTGTCAGCCATGCTGTTCTGACAAGCCAGTTGATAAACTGTCAGCCTTGCTGTCTTTGCATATCTGATCTGACAAGCCAGTTGACAGGCTGCCAGCCCTTCTGTCATTGGATATCTGTTCTGACAAGCCAATTGACAGGCTGTCAGCTCTGCTGTTACAGTAATTGCATAGCTGATCTGACAAGCCAGTTGACAGGCAGTCAGCATATCTGTTCTGACTATATTGTTTTGGTTTTATAAATGAAGGAGGGGGACCCAAATGAATATTAACTTCCTTATAGAACATAAAAGAGTATTTCATTCACAAGAACTAAAATTAAAATAATGTCCTCTAAAAAATTCTCACAATTATATAGATGATAAATATATAGCATGTAGCTGTTGAAAGTACATACTGTGTTTTCTTTGTGTCTGTTAAGCAGCAATATGGTACAGGTAAGTGATGTTTGGATTATTCATTAACTATACAAGAATATTATTACATTTTTATTATGTAAAGTGGACAACAATTTTGACATAATCTGTGCATGGGGGATAGTTTGAGAATTAAATTAATCACTTCAAATGTGTTACTGATGTTGGTTGGTTTTGACGAGACTACAGCTATATCATCCAGAGAAAATGTGAGATAAGTGTATTTTTCAATGGTGCTAAAAGGCAGCCAACTCAGGCTGGCATGAGTAGGTATCAAACCCATGACTCTAAGATAATGGGAACTGAACTACCTTGGCTTCCTACACAAACAAGTACTGTTGTTTGTTGATGTTTTAAAGCCTGTTCAACCACATTATTGGTATATCATGCCAAAAAAACATGAATTAAGTACATTTTTCCAAGGACGGTTTGAGGCAGCTGAGCTGGGCTGGCATGGCCGGGTATCAGACCCACTACCCTTAGACTATCACTCCAGTGCTCGACCAACTGTACTACAGTGGTTTCCTGAACAAACAATATTACTGCTGATTGCTTTTATCCAGAGAATAATTATACCTGACTGATTAAATCTGGAGATTAATTGACCTGATTGGTTATATTCAGGGATGGTGCAAGTGATAAAATTGTGGATTTGACTTTGTCTTCAACCATTCAGGTGCTGCAGCATGCCACCATGGCAGTTGACAGATGTGCCATGTTCCATGGGAGAGAGGACATCTTGGACTCCGTTGGGAAATACCTGACCAGTGATGTTTCAGAACCTCTAGTGTTGTATGGTCAGTCTGGCTGTGGCAAGACCTCCATTGTAGCTCAGGTGGCCAAAAAGGTAATTTGATAAAACAAACCTAAACATTCAATATTGATTTTCTGTTAATCATACCACTAGTTCCAAAACTTGATGCATGTGAGATGTGAGATGCTCATTGAGGTGGAAGAAATCAGAAAACCTTGAAGTAACTCTCAAGCTTGGATGGATAATCACTTATGGTCACATTTTAGACTTGATTCTTCATAGACCTGATGATGATATTCAACAGTCTTCATTGGTGTTCCACAGACTTGCATCATATCACCTCTGTATCATATGTTGTCTTGAAATGTCAGTCACTAATCCTCCAACTTTCTTTGCTACTAAGAGAAACCTCCATATATTAAATAGAACCTAACTAATGCATGATACCCATGCAAACTTAACAACTTTGCTACCTCCTACAGCAGAACAACGTGCTAAGCACTTGTGATCATTGCTTGACGAACATGCCCAAGCAACCAGTATCAGTTCAGAAGTGTTCTCCATAGTATAATAGTGTTAATTCATAAGTGTTCTCCATGGTATAGTAGTGTTAGGGACCAGTTTCACACTGCTAAAAGAGAACACAGTAGGGCTGAGAGACTTTGGCTTTCATCCCATCTTACTATTCATAAGCACATATATGAAACCATGAAGAAGAATGTGACAAGCATCGTTCATGCAGCAATATCAACCTACTTCAGTACTAAGGTCACTGAAAATTCCAGCTGCAAGGAGCTGTTTATTGTTACTAACAAGCTAGTGTCAAGGAATAACAACCTTCTGTCTAGTTGGCCTTCTGCGAACGAGTTGAGATCAGCTGGACAACACAATTCTAATTGACTCCTCCTGACCACACAATTGTGATACAGAATTTCAAAGGCAACCTTTAACACAGTTTAGCCTGTCTCTATGGATTTCTTCCATACAATGCTGATGAAGACCACCCCAAAGTCATGTGAACTTGATCCAGTTCCAACATCAATTCTACTTGAGTACTTAGTTTCAGTATTGCCTTCATTAACTGATGTTATTAATACTTCTTTCTTATATGGGGAATTCCCATCATTTCTCAAAATTGCCATTGTAAAACCTCTGTTGAAGAAACCAACAATTGAATCAAATCATAACAATTGTAAAAAAAGTTCCACCCTGTTTCTAACCTCCCATTCTTAGAAAAGGTTGTTATGTCACAATTTGTATCTCATCTGAATTTAAATAGTCTTGGACTCATGATCTTCATTTTATACACTCAGCCTGTTTCAAGTGTTATAGATCATCATCTGGTGCCTCACTACTTGTAAGCTGATGACACTCAACTCAAACATAAAAATATAGCTACCCAACTGAAGTTGGTGCTACCAACCAAGGCTTAGAGAGGTGCATTTCTGATGTGAAGTCATGGATGATGTAAAAAGCTGCAGATAAATTTGATTACCAGACAAAGATTTTCTTATTACCATACTTTAGCTCAAACAGAAATTATGAGCAACACCAACATTAAATTCACAGAATCAGTATGAAAGCTAGGTGTTCTGACAGTACTGTCATTACACCAACATGTTATGAATATATGCAAGGCTGCATATCTGGAGCTGATATGCATCAGCTCCATTGCAGTTTTCTTTCAGTTAATGCCACTAAAACACTTGTCTGTTCCTTAGTACTTTGTAGACTGGACTATTGTAAATCACTTCTGTCTGGTTGGTTGCAATATCTACTAGAGAAACTTCAAAAAAGTTAATGACACAGCTGCTCAGGTCATCTTTAGAGTACCAAGAACTGGGCACTCCTTTCCCGATTTCTTTACATTCCTCTGGCTATCTGTTTGCTCCAGAATCATACACAAAATCTGTTCTCTATGCACATTTTATTCCCTACCTCCAGTCTAAAATACCTGTACTACCTCACCCACATGTACACCCCTTCTAGATACTTAACCCTCCTTTTCCTTCACTCATATTGTCATTATTCCAACTATCAAAATGAAGTCATACAATGTTCTTATGTGTATCAGGGCCCTGTCACCTGAACCAAATTGCCTATTGAACTTAGACACAATGACACTGATCCCATTCAAGAGTGCTCTTAAACATCATCTATTTTGACAGCAAGAACAGACTTAGGCTTCACAATATTTCCTTTCCATAATTATTTCCAACATGTGATGATGTTTGTGTCTTTATAATGTTTGTTTTTGTTATCTTGTGTATATATATATATATATATATATATATATATATATATATATATATATATATATATATATATATATAAAATATGTAGCTGAAATATCAAAGAATATTCTGATATTGGTGAATAAATAGAAGAAAGCATTGTAAAATATTTAGGCTTGTTACTTCCTTTCAAGAATATAAGCAAAATAAATCTGAGAGAGCTATTTTGAAACTCATTAAAAATGATTAAAAAGCTCTTAACCAATGAAGAATTGCATCAATACTGTTAAGGTATTAGAAAATGTCGCATAGCCTTTCATGTAGGATTTATATGCTTAAAATATTAGAACAGTGGCTACTTGTTTTATCTTAAAAGCTTTTGTAAGTTATGTACAACTTGTTTAGTTTAAACAATCTTTCATTTTCACTTAGCCATTTAGAGCAAATCAAGTTTCTAAAACTTTCAGCAGCATTTGTACTCCAACTGGTATTTGATACTAATATTTTCCAACTAATTCAGTGATCTCTTTCCCCAGGTGCCATTGATTTACCACAAAAATGCAGTGGTTATTCTCAGGTTTCTGGGCACATCTCCTGACAGCAGTAACCTATGGAAACTCCTACGCAGCCTCAGTGAGCAAATTTCCATATGCTACAACAAAGACAAGAAACTTATCCCTGATGATTTAGAAGGTTTAAAAAGCTATTTTCTTCAGCTCCTGGAGTGTGCCACTGCCTCAAACCCACTTGTGATTCTTTTGGATTCATTAGACCAACTGTCAGCAGAGCATAAGGCTCACAAATTAAACTGGCTTCCTCATAAATTACCCAAAAATGTGCACATGATCCTTTCAGCATACACTGAAGCAAGAGACATTATCAGTATGTTAAAGTTAGTATTTCTGTCAAAGAGCTTCATCACTGTCCCTGTTTTCTCTGCACAGCTTAGTACAGATATCTTGAAATCATGGCTGAAAATGAAGAACAGAACATTGACAACCGAGCAGTTCACCATTGTTGAGGATGTATTCAGGCAATGTTCCCTTCCACTTTTTGTCAAATTGATATTTGACCAAGTCTTGGCCTGGAAGTCCTACACACCTTTATCAGAGTGCAGGCTGGAATCAGCAGTTCAGAACAGTATTCAAGAACTTTTGTCCCAACTAGAGAAGAAACACGGGCCAATTTTAGTATCCCGAGCAATGGCCTATGTGACAGCTTCGAGTACTGGAATCAGTGAGGTGGAACTGGAAGATCTTCTTTCCTTGGATGATGTGGTCTTAACTGCTGTCTTTGAAATCCATGTTCCACCTTTTAGAAGGATCCCACCCTTACTTTGGGTACGGATCAGACATGATATATCTCAATATTTGGTGGATAAGGAAGTGGATGCTGTTAGGGTCTTTTTCTGGTACCATCGGCAGTTTTTTGAGGCATCAGAGGCAAGATACATGAAGAATGCAGATTTCTCTAAGGAAATCCATTCTTTGATGGCTGATTATTATTTTGGGATCTGGCATGGGGTGAAGAAACCATTCACATATAGCTGTCTTCAGATGACAAGATTAGGGCTTGACAAAGCAGAGAGTGAAGCAGACAGAAAAGTTGCAACCCAGCCTCTCATTTTTCAGCAGGGAACAGGGAAGATTCCAACACGATACAACAAAAGAAAGTTGAATAGACTTCCATATCACCTGTACATGGCTGGAAGGAGGAATGACTTGTATGACAAATGCCTCTTCAACTACATTTGGCTAAAGACAAAACTGGAGGCAACATCTGTAAGCAGTGTACTCTTAGACTACATTAGATATGAAGAAAATAAAAGCCCAGTTCATAAGGCTTTGAAAGCAGCTCAGTCAACACTAAATAGATTTCCACAAACACTCGCAGCTGAGATATCTGGAAGATTGTTGGCTGTGCAGTCAGGTATGAAAAGTTTGATAGAAATTGAATTCCTGAAGGACAGCTTGTCTGCATCTGCCAGAACAACCCATTTGGTACCCTACCAGCCATGTTACACAATCCCAAGTGATGCTCTTATTTGCTCTATTGAGCATCCTACAATTCCAATAAATTCAATGCAGGTGATTATCTCTGAAAGTTCCAAAAGTCTGGTAACATTGACTGTCCACAATGAGGTGATAACTTGGGATCTTACCTCAGGAGAAATGGAAAAAACTACAGTGTTGTCTACTCCAAATGGTGAAAGACTGAATGTTATGTACAGAGGAATTGGATCAGAGAATGTTATAGTTGGCACCACATATCAGAAACAAAGCAACCCCATTTTCATTATGAACTTGAGATCTGGTAATATTGAATCCTCCCTTATCATGGAGAAAAACTACCCAGCTGTAGGCTTTATTGATGACCTCAAACTGGACGTCACTTCCAAACTAATCCTCATCACAGTCTTGGGTCAGGCAGCTGATGTCTATGATAGATTCTCAGGCAAGCTTCTGCAAGAATTTAAAGTCATTACAGACCAAGTGGTAGTGTTGGGAAATGGAGAAATGGTACTTTATCATACAAGGCAGTCAAACATTTACTCAATTCACAGTTTGGAATCTTTTGTGCTTCTTCATCAGATTTCAACTGAACAAACCCCCAAAGGCCTATTCATGGGAGAAAGTACTCCAGTGGGATGTGTTTTAGTGAGTGGATCTCCTGCAGCACACATTATAGATCTGGATCCAAAGTCATCTAAATTTGGGAAACCTGTTTCTAAAATTTATATCCCGAAAGAATCTGAACTCCAGTTGGCAAGAATATATGGAGATAAATGTCTGCTCATTACAGCTGACAAACTCATTTTGTGGGATATAAAGACAAACAAACAGAAGATGGTGTTTACAATACCCCAGTCAGTGAAACCAGACAGAAAAGTGCTTAATTTTGAAGGAGTTTTGACTCCAGATCTCCGATATCTGGTCGCCACATATGAGGAATACATACTGATATGGAGTGTAGGTACAGGCAAGCTTCTTCAGACATTGCAGCCAATGAAGACCCTATTGGAGAGGGTCATGCTTTCT
The DNA here is from genome assembly GCA_016617855.1 of Megalonaias nervosa. NCBI lineage: Eukaryota > Metazoa > Mollusca > Bivalvia > Unionida > Unionidae > Megalonaias > Megalonaias nervosa. The sequence continues at coordinate 30,901 of JAECUM010031849.1, forward strand.
CCGGATGGACAGTTCATCATCTGCATGTTTAGGAGCAACAATGCTATCATGATATGGAATCTGTCGAGTGTGGTCAAAGAGGCTGACTCCTACAGACCCCTGTCTATGGATAGATCTGCTAGATATATATCAGTGGCTCTGTCAGGGACATCGGCATTAGCACGAAGCACCTCAGGGAATGAATTCATTTCAATTGATGTGCTTTCTGGCAAAGTGCGGTGCAGTTTGTCCAGAAATTATTCTGCCATGGAACCCAAAGTAACTCCTGATGGGAATTATGCTGTGCTAAGAAGCTATGATGAAGAAAAGTGTATCAAAATCTGGAATATGCAGTCTGGTGAAATGGAATCCGAGCTTCCTCTCTCAGGGTTGCAAGTCAAACATTATGTTTTCAGCTTTGACAGTAAGAAAGCATTAATCATTGTGGAAAATGACATCACCAGAATGGTAACTCTCAAAATCTATTCAGTACCAAGTGGTGGTTTAATAAGAGAAATTCTTGTTGGCAGGTTCCGCATTACAGAGGCATTTTTTGGTGATAAAGACAAATACATTGTACTTTCAACAGAATTCATCAGAGGAGAGGATGATGTTGACATGGCGGTTAAAGTATATGAAACAGAGAGTGCATCTCTGGTGTATGATCTCCCAAATATCCATCCAGAATCCCCTCAGCCAGTGGTACAGGGTGACAGATTAATACTAGCCGTACAGAAGAACAAAAGACAAGAGGAAGGCAAAGGAGAACAGAAGTGGAAGCTCATAGTTTTTGACTTAGAAGAGAACAGAATTAGTTTCACAAGTAATAACATTCCAGAAGTGAAGCTGAAATTTGGTAACATAGGCAGGTATGGCATTGATCGTTATAGGTGGGTGTATGACCTCAAGAAAGGTGTGAAATCTCATCATTTTGATTCAGAAGAGGAATATCAGAAGGAGGCATCAGGGCGTTTGACTGCTCCCAAAGTATCTGCAGATGAGAAGTTTGCCATTTGGGTCCATCCAGAGGGTCATATGCTGAAGCTTGGCAGTATTGAATTGGGACAAATTGTCGGTGTTTGTCCACTTCACAGCATCCCAATGAATCTGTCAATCACACCTCAGAATATCATCCTCATTGGTTGTGAAGATGGTCGGATCATGATGGTACAGCTTGTAGATGAAACTGAACAGAACTTAACAAATACCATAATGGACATCCTTAATAGGTCCAAAGTACAGTTCCAGAAGGTGAAAAATGATCTGTCTGGGAAAGACAAGAAGGAAAGGAAGAAAGATGATGAGAGAAAAAGTACTCAGCTCTCTAATATAAAAGAAAGTAAATCAAAGACCTGCACTGTATTATAGACACAAGAAAGATGGAGATGTGTGTGTGTAGAATTAAATTGAATTTAAAAAAATAAACAAGAAACAGAATGAGATTGGAAGAATAATAATGCTAAGTTTGGGCTATGATTTCAGGTGTGGCAATGAATTAAAATTGATTTGAATGACATGGACATAATGGAGGAATTTTGGTTGTTGACTGGAAGAGAGATGCCGAAATCTTGTCTTAGAATGACAAGAAAAATGATTATTGATTGAGAAGAAGGTAAACTAAACAAGATACATGTTAAATTCTCAGCCATAGGTGATAACAAGTCAAAGCATTTCATAGTCTTATGAAAACTGATTGACCTGATGAAAGGAAGGAACTTAGGAATATAGTAGAGAGAAAAATAACATTATTGTGTAAAAGCATGAAAGTTACCACAGGCACTTGTGATGATTTCACACACACACACACACACAGTGTGCAACCACCACCATCACAATAGATATGACTAAGATTTCTTCTCTTTATCTTAATTGAATCTGAGGGGACATTTTTTCTTTAGAAATACAGAAGGTCTTTATTAATTGAAGATCAGTTCCATTGTTAGTATTGTTCATGCATGGAAAATAATTTGTGTAAAGATAAAAGATACTATTTAAATAAAAGATAATAATTACTGACATTTTGGATTATACAAGAAAGCTGATAACAGCTGGAGTGCCATATAAGGTGGAAGTAGGTTCAAGCCGATGAAGTAGGAGTCACTTGATGATGACAAAATGTTTGTGGGGAGGGGGCAGTTGGAATTAGTAAATGTTCATGGGGAACTTCTACCAAGTAGACTATTTTATGCAAATAGAATTATGTGGAATTTGTGAAATCTTTCAATGTCACTCGATTCAAAGTATGTATCATGTCAGAGACCCTGCTTGTGTAATCTCTGTACCCTCTTGATCTTGGATTACATGCCATTGGTGCATGGGTCCTACATGGAGCAACTTCTTGTTTATTTCTTGATTGTCCACATGGATCAGTCCATGTCTTTAACAGTTTTACATCTTATCAAATTTAATAGCTGAATGGAAGGCATACCACACTAATCCAGAATGTCACAATGAACTGTCAGGTATTTTACACAAATCTGTGATATTTTTAACTATAACCCTGTATCATGAAACCAAATTGTCTCCATTAATTCATCAGAGTTGTCCAGTGTGTCTGTGTTGTAAAACTTCCTATGCACCCATACAAAATTAGTTCACGGTGACTTATGGTTCATACTTTATACTTATTACTTCAGATGTAAGTCAGCCCATGTGGCTGTAAATGTGAAATTAACCTTTGTGAAACTTCACTTGATGCATCTTTTACAAGTTAATGAGAGAAAGTATGTCACTTTAACTTAATTTACTAAATTAGTGACGTGAAGAAAAAAAACATGGAAAGTATATATACTTTTTCCCCATATGTCAGACACCTACAGACCAACTGCATCAGGTTATTGATAAGTACCTATGTTGTAACATATGTTTGCCTAGCTGAAATTTAGAAAGATGAGTAAAGCATGTGTGGGAAAATCAGGTTTCATGAAACTTGATGCTAGTTATAACATTTTGTAGGTTGTTACTGTCATTTTGAAAGCCATTAGCTTTGACTGGAATGTTTGTAGTATTTGTATACACTTTTATTGTTTCTGAAGTTGATATTTAAATTTGTATGTAGAAAAACATTGGATTCAGATTTTTACGTTGAATTTGAATGTTTTATATTTTAATGTTCTATATTCATTTGTTTATTATTATTATTATTATTATTATACCATAATGATATATTTGATGCTTATGTTACTGCACATAGTAAACAAGAAAAATTATTGGTACACCTTAGGTGCACTATTTTAGGAAGGAAAGTTGAGAATACTCTCTATATGTTCTATAAATGTATCATTTAATAGCCATAGGTAATCTGAAATCACGTCTATGTAAAGATCAATATTTGGTAAGAACAGCAGTATATTGTATTGCTCCCAGATCACAATTCAGGACAGGGTGCTGGTTGTTGGTCTGTCAGGAGGGAGAGTGCTATAACCATCCAAAATAGATTTGGAACAACACTGATGTAGTTGGGGTGTTGGGTATGATTTCTTTGCACTCAAAAATACCCCACAAGTTTTCAAGTTTAATGTGCAGAACTAAAACGATAATTAGTTTGGTGGTATATGACCCTTGATAAAATACAATATAATGTATAACTTGAAAATGGATGGGGTCAAATTTATGTGCAGAATAATTTGATATTACACCATGTTTCTTGATGTGCCATCTTCTTGGTGAATACTAACGGCTGCCATAGGCCAAATACAGAATATATTTATCATACATTTCCTTGAAAATGTTCATTAATTTTTATTATTGTACTATCGCTGGCATTACCTTCATTTTTGGCTCATTGTCATGCACTAAAGAAACGTATATTACTTAACCTCAGCTGTTATTTTTTCCTAGATCCTTTGCAGCAGCTTGGAGTGGCTTCATAGCACTTATCTTAGGGAAGGGGACTGTGAGAGCTGACTTTGTACATGTGTGTACAATATAGTTGTAATTTTTGGACAAGTTTTGTGTTTAGATCAGGGTTTTGCACACTGCATATAAATACTGTTATACCTGGAATCAAAAAAATAGGGCAGTGCATCTTGATAAGTGCTTCGTCACAAAAATGAGGTCGCTGATATACGTTTTTGCTTTAGTAACATTTTTGATAATTGGTTTGCTTTAACTTTATTTCACAGGCTGTATTCATGGTAGAATCATCAAACTGCAAAATTATATGGATCTCTATTAGTATCTCACACTTGTGTGTAAAAGAAGTGATGGTGACCAACATTTCACATCTTACTGGTTTAAGTTGAGCTTTTGTGTTGAACTCATGATCAGATATTTTTTGGACCATGTCAATAAACTGTTATACATAAATTCATGGAAATTGGTGAGATACTCAGCTGCATGAGTACTGCACTCTCATCATAGAAGCAGGTCACTGTGACCTATATTCATTCTTCACTGGTCTAGGTTCAGTTTTAAGTTTATTTTGCGAGATCTATTTATCAGAAAACTAGATGATTGTTTGCAAAATATTGACAACCGGTTAGTGCCATACTAATACTACAAAAGGATGTCAATGTGACCGACATTTAAAATTTGCTGACTTAGTGGCAGCTTAGTTCATGACCCCATACATACATACATACATATATATATATATATATATATATATATATATATATATATATATATATATATATATGCGCATCTTGATAAGTACTCCACCTCTTCACCAAAGTTACTGTGACCCATATTTTATGTTTTACTGACTTTTTTAAAATATTGTTTTATTTCTCAAAATCTGTACCCCTATTTGTGGATATACCACTCGATACATCTTTAGATTAATCCATACATGTTTTCAGTGTTAGTTTTTAAATATCTTTAATTTGATGACGTAGATTTCTTCATGATACATATATTAGTCATATTTGTTGTTTTGTTGCAAGGACTGTATAGTACACCCTTGGTTTCTTGCCCATTTTGTTACAAGTAGAACAGTGTTGGAAGACTGAAGATGGCTGGATACTTACAAATCACTTGGACAAAAGAGGATGGTAAAAAATCGAAGGGAGCATGATATTTACTTGAAAAGTCTACCTCCATATCATTGAAAATACAGTTGTGTGTTTATGACAAGATGGTTCTTTCTTTATCATCCACAACTATTTTTCAAGTAATCTTATGAATTACTTTTTTAAAGCTTACTCACTGTGCACTGTATACATTTTTACCTCAGTTTAATCTTATTTTACTGAGTAATAGATTATTATATCTTTAGGTTTTGTCGTTCTTGTTGCCTTGGTTTTATACTCCATATTTACACTAGATTTTTATTTTCATGTTCATTAAGATTGGTTTAAATTGTTGCATACATATTTTATTTGATTGTCTTATTTTCCTGTCATTTGTTATCCATCCACTGTGATATTTGATTGAGAATAAACCAGATTTTTGAACATGACATCATATTCTTCTAAACCTGGTCTATGCTTATTTTTTGCAAAATTAGTAGAAACTCCCCTTCAGAATATTTTTTGCCCCAAGTGTAAGAGTTTTCCAGGCAATGCAATGCTATTGACAGTTTTTAATTTCACAGAGCCAGGTCTGTCAATCTGTATGTCTGCTTTTCTCTGTCCATCTCTCCTTCTTTCATATATATATATATATATATATATATATATATATATATATATATATATAGTAAAGAAACCTTCAGGAAACAAAACCAAAGAACTTAATACATACTGAGTTATAGGTAAAAGAGAAACAATTCATGGATTGAAAGAGTAACTTTCAGGCTGTAATTTTCCAGTTGGAGGAAATTTTAACTGAGTGCTTAATTACAACACCCAGTGAATCTAAATAATATTGAGACCTAATGACATTAAAAATATGTGTACACAGAGTATGCATTATAAATGCAGAGGTACAGCCAAATTTAAGTGTATGAACTTGATCACCCTTATGTGCAACATCTGGGTTTATGCAACCAGTTCATGGTAATTGTTAGTTTCATGATGGTTGTATGGTTGTGGGCAGTTAGCAGCATATCAACTCATAAAAGATTATGCCATGCCATAGTGATTAATGGATTGCCAGAGATGAGACAGATCCATTCCTTCTTTAACAAATAAATGTAGGTATGTACAAATGTCTTTATCATTACAAGTGTCTTTATCAAAAGTACAATGAAACTGCAGTATATACCAAAACTTGTATGATAATTTAGAATTTGTATGTGTTTTGTTGTGTCAATGCTGTTCCAATTAGTAAAGTGAAAATCTATCAGCCTTGCTGTGATTACATAATAGTCATACCTAGCAAATGACAGCATTGGTCATTGGACCAGTGTTTGTTCCAGTGTGTTGATTTCTACCTGGCAGGTTTATAGAGCTGGTGATCCATTAAGTGCAGTAAAGTACCTTGCCCAGTGATATACCATGTCGGATGATCCAGCCTGGTCTGGACAAGATTGGAATTTGCTTACATTAGATTAAACTATTGCTTTTGTCATATAATTGAATGATGGGAGGGGGAAAAGGGATATTTTCCTCTTGGACAGTATAGAGATACCAGCACATAAAACAGCATTTCTAGGAATCTAAACAAAAATCTTCTGCTAATGTTAATTCACCCATAAATGTATCTAACAAAATTATACTTAATAATACATTTTTACCATGTAGATTATGTGCATAATTTCTTTTCATCTTAATTGTTAAACAGATGATATGGAATAATTATGTAGTGTTTCGATCATTTATTGACTATGTGAATATTATTGCAGAATGTGTAGTGAACAAAATATTTAAGATCTGTGAATGGGTGATGGTGTGAAAATGAGAGTAAATCACCTTTTTAACTGCACAAGCAGTTACTGTTGTTAATTAGTTTTGAATGACACTTTCAGCACACTGCTGGTTATATCATGCCAAGGAAATTAGTTCATTTCCCAAGAACACACCAAGGCACCCAACCTGGGTTGGATTGGGATGATATCAAATCATCACTCCTAGGATATCATGGCCACTTCTATACCAACTGAACTATGACCATTCCCTATATAATTAACGCTGATTTGTTAAATCCATAGAAATTTTTATATTTATTGTCAATATCTAGCTGAAATATCAATTAATTATATTGCAAAAATTGAAAATAGTATTTTTTTTCCATTGAAGCATACAGGAATATATATTGGAGTCTTTTTTGAAAAACTTTAAAATGATAAGAGCATTCTTAACTCTTTCCTAATTAATCATGTTAGTATACTATGTATTGTGTCCAAGATTCTAGAAAGAGCAATCTGTGTTCAACTTGAAAATGTTTTAACTGTTAATAACTTACGTTATGTGCTGCAGTCGGGTTTTAGGGTATTGTTCTGTATTGATACGTGCTTGATACATCTTTTTGATCAGATTTGGGTACAAACGTCAAAGTTTTCTACACTGACATAATCATGCTAGAATTGCAAAAAGCTTTTGACATAGTGAATCATGAAATATTGTGTAATAGATTCGTAGGATTAGGAGTTACATCCGTTGATAGGTTAGATTTAAATCTAAGAAATAGACAACAGATTGTCAGTGTTAACAATACTGAATCTAGATCTTCAACAATATCACGTGGTATACCTCATGATATTATTTTAGGAACTATTCTATGGTTATGTTATATGGCAGCTAGCAGTGGTGCAAATTGTAAGCTTGTTATTATATGCAGTGCAATCATTTTTTCACATCAACTAGGGCATAAAATAGAAAAATTAAATAATTCAAGACAATCTGTAAAGGCCATATAATCTATTCTGAAAATCACACTACATATTTAGGTATCCATATAGATAGCATGCTTTCAGGTGAATGCATAGCCAGTAGTATAATTAAAAAAGTAGGTTCACGTTTCACTTTAGACGAAGTCAATGTTTATCAGTGTACACTAGAAAAACATGCTAATAGTGTTATTTCGATTACCCCTGTTCTTCGTGGTATGCCGGAATTTTTGTAAAAATTTTAATAACAAACTCCAAATAGCTCAAAGTAAAACTGCACGAATTATATGTAACCTTGGTTCCAGATCAAGCATCAGACAATTAATCTGAAAGTGGTGGAATGTACGAAGTGAAAGGTAGAGTAAAACGGTTAAGATTAACTCATGCTCATTAAAAATTGTATGAAAAGAGTCCATCTTCACATTTTGCAACCAGAAGCAGTAAATTTTATTATGTTACACCATGTGTTAGTGCGTAGCCTCGACGACTTTCTTCTATAACGCCATAAATGACTAGAACCTATGATCCACTTGTGTAAAAAACGTTTCAAATACAGATCGTTTCAAACTGGCTGTTCAGTTGTACCTTTTAAACTAAAGCAAATCAAGAGAACATAGTTCAATGGCATTTTACTAGGATGAATTGTTTTTAGTGTTACTTTTTAATTCTGAAATCAGTTTCTACATGTGTGACGATTATAAATTCTTAGCTTTGTCAAATATAACATTTTAATTTGGAAAATATACCCTGGGCCAAAATCATTATCTCCAGGTATGTATGTATGTATGTATGTATGTATGTATGTATGTATGTATTACAATAACGTAAAGTGTCAGTGTTATGTAATTGTCATATGCATTCACTGAATTATTACTGGTTCATTACTGATCCCACCTAAATAAATTTATTTTCATGAAATGCTTGATATCGTTCACTTATATTCGGCAAACTGGAATTGTAAAATCAGTGAAATAAGAGCTGTATTGGCATCTTCAAGCCAAACAGACAGAAGAGAGACTGCAGTTTCACGTGGAAAATCGGTCCAAACTTTACTCCGATTTCCCGAACTACGTAATACGTAAGTATCCCTACCAGCTCGGACACGACCTGCATAGCAAAAGTTGAAAAGGTATGTTTAAAAGGAAGAAAATCACAATATTCCCTTGTCAGGATTGGGAAAACGGAATGTAAATTAAAAAATTCAACCGCTTAACCACTCCAAGTGTGTATGTATGTATATATATATATATATATATATATATATATATATATATATATATATATATATATATATATATATTCACTTTTACG